>LOEQ01006302.1:112269-125415 GCA_001685075.1 Bramus lutescens | reverse complement strand
CAACTCTGTATCGTCTGGTATAAATTCAGCAGTTTCAATATGCAAGACAACTCTCTCTGCATACTGTGAATCAGTAACTATACTGAGTTTCTTTAAAAATCGCTTAGCACCACAAGAATAGCATATAATTCTACTTTCTGGTTTAGAACTCCCTTATTTAAATAAAAGGGGAGGTACTGTTGGAAATCTTTCAGCCAGTAGCCTTTAAATTACCCACCCACTTGGGCATGCTATCTTATACTCTAAATGGCAATATTTAGTAACCTAAGATTGAGTGAAATGCTGGGAAAGCGATAGTATTTTGTTTCATCAGCTTTATCCCAACCTGTAACTCCTTGTTAGAATTGACTAACTTTTTACAGAACTTAAAGTCTAACTCCTTAATTTGTGTCAGCAGTCTCTGAAGGCTATATTGAGCAATGGCTCCAGGAACTAAGTACTGTAGATGTAAGGGAAGTGAACAATTTCTACCTCTTTCTCTCAACGCAGTACTTAGGAATTGTCGTCTAGAGAGAAATTTCAAATGGTTTCCTGATATGATTTCTGTGTATGCAACTTTCTAAAATTTCCCCATCTGTAAAGATTCTATTTGAATCTCTGTTCTTTTCTTTAGTATCCTGAACAGAATATTTGTTTTCTACCATAAGCATTACCAGGAAGAATAATTTTACATAATTACTATGGGGATTTGTTATTTTCTGTATAAGCCCAGACTCATGTGTGTTATCTTTTCCTCCATCTTATTCCCAGGATGTAGATGTTCTGTGAAAATGTAGGAAGTAACAACTTTATTGAGTTTAGAAGAAATGAAGCTTCTCAATCTACTTGTTACAGTCTCTCAGGATTACACAGTGAGACCCAACTTCAAAACTAAATAAATTAAACATTAATTAATAAAGCTTCTATTTATTTCAACATATCCTATTTAATAAAATTTAGGTGCTATAAAATTTTTTAATAATATTAATGATATGATCTATATTACATTACAGGTAGAAACTGAAAATTAAGTAAAATTTTATGTTGTTAATTTTGATATGTGTCTAAACAGCAGGGTTAATAAGAAGCAGGGATTTGACAATGCTTGTATGTGTTAAGTGTAGGAATAAATTTTTATCCATTTATGAGATATCTAGGTAGGTAACACTGTAAGGCACTTTAGGCAACTTGCAGTGTTTGACTGCTACCAAAAGAAGAAAAATTCAACCCTATGGAGAATTGATTTTGCCTAGAATACTCTCCATTGCAACCTCAATGAATACATTTTTCTATTGAAATTTATGTCGTTCTGATTAAATTATCATGTTTTGTGGTAAGCATGGTAACGGGTGATTAAAGAACAGTGTGATAGAATATTTGAAAATGGAAGCAAAGTTCGTATTTTCCTGAATGATGGTAACACAAACTGACACTTTTAGTAAATGCACAAAGACATAAAAGATACATTTAAGTCAGTTGTTACAAATCTAGGAATTACTCCAGCTCTGTGTGTTACATACAGAATTAACTGTCTTTGAGGTCTCCCTCTCCTCTTGATTTTAAGAATGTTTTTCAAAGTAAAGTTCTGCTTAAGTTCATAAACAGCAAACATTTTACTCTTTTAAAACAAAGTTTTGCATATAAAATAGATATACAGTTGTCTCATTGAATGCCATTTTTATGTAAAATTTAAGATTTCCCCAATTATAATTTCAAATTTGTTTTGTAACAGTGTATTTCTGCCAAAGAATTTACATTTCCAAGAATACTATTCTCCAGATGTCCTATGGTGCTGCCAGAATCATTTCTAATACAGGAATACAAGACCTGGCTAAGAAATTTTGACAGTAACTTATCCTTAATTAATTATGCTTTTGGGTGTCTCTACACATTTAGTAACCACACAAGCCAGATAACATATATTTCATATAAAATCAGAAATACTATTCTCAGTTTAAGCTGTATCTGAAGAAAAGTGGTGGACAAACTGAAATATTGTACTTATCTGCTTTAAACAACTTCATTCAGAGATGATTTTCCTTAACATCCTCCTCACAGCATTTGACTTTTACAACCTATTGGCATAGTCTAATCTATAGAGTGAGGCCAGAGAAAAATCAATGTCTTGGCCAATAACTTAATTTTTTTCTCTGGAAATATAGAATCAATTATTATTCTTCACAGTGAACTTACTTTTGCTCCTGTTTCACAGCCAGAAAACCGCCTGAGAAACTGTAGCGAGTAGACTGAGAAGCTCCGTTTCTCCTAAACTCAATATGTTAGTTACTTCCCACGCTTTCACAGGACACCTACCAAATTCCAATTAGTGCCCTACATCCTGGAGGATGTAACATGGAAGAAAAGATAACACACACGAGTGCAGGGTTTATACAGAAGATAGCAAATTCCCATAGTAATAACGTAAAATCATTCTTTCTGGCATTGCTTATGATAGAAAACAATTGTTCTGTTCATCATACTAAGGAAATGCACAGAGATTCAAACAGAAACCTCACAGATGGGAAACTTGAGTAAGTTGGGTACACAGTAATCATATCAGGAAGCCATTTGAAAATTTGAAATTTCTCTATAGGCTGCTATTCTCATGTACTGAGCTGAGAGAAAGAGGTTGGAACTCAATGATGGTGCACTGTGTCTGAACTCTATCGTGCCCGCATGCTCTCCTACATCTACAGGACTAGCTTAGTTCCCGGAGCCATCTGAGACTGCTGGAACATTCGATTTCGTAGTTAGACTTCAGCTTCTGCAAGGAGTTAAGCAATTGCAAATTAAGACACCAGGTGTTAGGGAAAGCAATGAAAATAATGAAATAGAACATTGTTTCTATGAAGTTGCGTAGCTATAGTTTAGGGGTTTATTTTCCCTTATTCTCCTTAGTTAGTAAAACTATCCTATGATTTGGCTACAGAAAATCCTATAATGCTGAATTTTGTATCTTGATGTTGTGCCCTTTTTTGTATAGGAGTTTTTTTTTCTAATTGTTCAAATCTAACTTTCTGAAAGAGAAAATCATTCAAACTCATGGTTTCTTTATCTACCTGAATGTTACCTTGGATAATATATTTAAATGATCTTCTTTCCATACTTTACATTATTCCTTTGTTTTACCTGTATAACCAGACAATCATCATACATTAATAAAAAAGGAGGTCTGCTTTAATACTCAACATTACTAGTCTCTCCTAACTATACTTTTAAATATTTATTTCACCATTCCTGTGAGCATATGATTGTAAGAATGCTACAACAATTGTATAATTATTGTTTCATAAACATTCTTAATACTGTTATTGCTAAATTTCAAAAGCAAATATGTAGAAGAGCTTAATGATATTGCATGATTTGAGCACTAAGTCACCAAAGTTTAAAAGCAATATCAGTTCCCATAATAATTGTATTTGTCTTTAACAACAGAGATTCCTTCCTCAAGAGATTACATTTTCAATAGTCTTTAATTTCTGTGATTCATGACAAGGTTCTCAGTAAATATCTCTTGCTTCCATGAGCTAATTAAACCATTTTTATTTCATAATACTCAACTATATTATCTGGCTATAGTACCCACATTTATATTTTACAGTTTTATAATTAATAATGTAATAAAATTTGAGATTGTACTAAGTTCAATACTGTTCTGTTAAGCAAAATTATAGAGCCAAGGTTTTACTAAGAAAAATGTTCAGAATAAGAACTTCTTCTTGCAGAAGAAATTTTTTAATTATCAATTTAAATTTTAATAATTTTAATATTTATCATGTTAAGTAAATGATGATATAAATATAAAATCTTGTGCTAAAGCTTTACAATAAATAATTAGCATAAAACTTCCAAAAGTAAAACTTGTAAACAATGTAATGCTTACATGTAACTAACATAACCTAGTTTTTTGTTTGAATTTTCAGAAAAACATACTATTAAATTGAATCAAATAAATGCTTCATGGTATTACTTGAACTTAAAAAATATATCCTACATCTTTGAATTGTGCTATTTTGGTCTGTGAAGTAGTTACAAATTATATGCCCAGCCTTAGAAAACTATCATAAAAGCTGAAAAAAAAAGAATCTTTCTGATTACATGCATCAATATTACTTTACCTGACTAAAATATGCCACATTATTTCATATATGCAAATTCCTGAAGACTTTGCCTTACAATTGAAACTTAATAGATCACAGGAATTTAACTGAATCATTTTTTGGTGGACTGTTGAGTACTTTAGGCAAAAAAAAAGCTTTGCAATTACTAATTACTGTCACTCTTTCTACACCAGTCCTGCTACCAATTAATGGGATAATCATTATTGTCCGTGTCTATGATCTATGAATGGTTGTCACAAAAATGAGATATGATCAATCAAATAGTTTTTGTCACATGTAAGTAAAAAAATATGAGAATTATGATTGCATTAGACCAAGAGGCAGGCAATGGTCAGTTAGAAATGCAAATTCTTTGCCAGGTTAGGAAATCATACTAGAAGCTAAAGAACTGAGGGTCACCAATTTTATTGGTGATTGGGATAACTGGGAAGATTAAACATATCAAAATGAGAGCTGGAATATTCAATGCCGTCTGCTTTGTAATGACTTGAGTATCATTATTAATCTGTTTGTTATAACTATTTACTAAATTATACTCCAATTCTTTATTTTTCAGGGCAAGTGCTTTGAATCACACCAATTACCAAGTAATATGAGCTAAGGCTCATTTAAGCATCATATCACTGAGAATAAGAATGATCACGCAAAGTCTATGAAATCGAAAGACAAGGTCTATTGGTAAGATTAGTAGAAAACTAATTTGGGCAGACTGAGTTTGCAGGTGACTCAAAGCCATCAGGTGTTCCTTTAGAATTCAGAGGCTTCTCAGAACCACAGAGTGGGTGTGTCATTACCTTTCCAAGAGTGCCAGCTTTCTTGAGTGTAAGAACAGTTTACTGCTGAAATGTATTGCTGAATCATTGGAAGAGTGTATCAGAATGAACATTTTTTACTTTAAATGTGCAGAGAAACTTTAGTCTCAGGCCAGTAGTTGATTTCTCAAATGAGAAAGAGTCTCTGGTAAAATTTGTCTTATCAAAAGATCAAAATACTAATGCACTTAATTATTTTTGTAAGAGGCAAATTTTGAAAAGTAAATGGCTACCATGATTTATGTCTTGCTAACCCTAGAGTGTGCTTCTTTAACTCAAACAAATCCTATTTATTGAGAGTGTGTGCCCTGTGATTTAAAACACACACATCAAGAGCGGGTCAACTGATACAGGGGATTTTATAAAAATGACTATATACTTTCCAACATTTTTCACCTCTATTAAAAAAAAATTCGAAAAGGAGTAAAGTGTCACTGGTATGAAAAGGCTTGAGATCCTCTTGGGATAGTGATCTCACTGGAGTTTCAGTAAGTTTTTCCTTCCAAATGGAGCATTTCTATTTTCATTTTTTCATATCCTCCAGCTATTTATATGCAAGTATATACTGAATGTCCATTCAAGTTCTTAAATGAGATTATGAAAGGTATCCTTAATCATATTTATTTGGTTAATTAAACATTGTCATGTTATTTTATTACCGATTAAAACTTAAAATGTCCTTTCAGCTCCTCTTATTAAACTGCAGAGTCTCTTTATGTACTCCTAAATCTGCCCTGGCTTTACTTTTAATAGTTTAGATTATAATATAATTACAACATTCCTCCTGCCTTCCATTTCTTACCTCCAAATTCTATATATTACTCCCTGTTCTCACTCAAGTTCACAGCCTCTTTTTCACTAATTATTGCTTCATGTGTAGATGTATGAATTGTGTGTGTGTGTATGTGTGCATCTTCCTAAATATAATCTGTATATTTTGTATAACGTTACTTCTATGTAAGCTTTAAGGTTGACCATTTGTGATTTTCTTTATTTTTTTATTTTAATATTTATGTTTATATTTTTAATATTTTAATTACATATTAGCAATAGTTTTCCCTTCTTCCTCTCCTCCATCCCCCTCTCCTCCATCCCTTCCACCACCCATCAACATGTGCACCTCTGATTTTCTTCAGAAATGGGTGTGTTTCCCATGGATATCAGCCAGGCATGGAATATCAAGTTGCAGAGAACTAGGCACTTTCTCTTCTACTAAGGCTGGATGAGGCAATATGGTCAGAGGAATGGGTCCCAAAAAGCATTCAACAAAGTCAGAGACAGCCCCTGCTCCCACTGCTAGGAGGCCCACAAGCAGATAAAGCTTCACAACTGTCACATATATGCAGAGGGTCTAGGTTAGTCCTATGCAAACTCCATGGTTGTCAGGTCACACTCTGTGAGCCCATCTGAGCCCAGGTTAGCTGATTCTGTAGGTTTTCTTGTGGGGCCCTTGACTGTACTGGCTCCTATAATCTTCCTATTCTTCTGCAGGATTGGCCAAGCTCTGCCTAAAGTTTGGCTGTGGATCTCTGCATGTTTCCATCAGTTGCTGGGTGAAACCTCTCTTATGACAGGTGGTTGAAGCACCGAATCACTTACAGCAGAAGAATTTTAGAAAATCATTTTCTTGATTTTTTTCTTTTTATTTTAGTCTTCTGCCATTCATATTTGGTTCTATCCTAGGTCTCTGGGGTATTATGTCCCTGGGTCCTGACCCTCAGAGATGAACTTCTTCTCATGACATGGGTTTCCAGCTGGGCTTCTCATTTGTTGGTTACTCCCATAATTTTTCTGTTATCTTTTACCCCAGAACATTTTCAGGAAGGACAAATTGTAAGTGGAAGCATTTGCGTTTGTATTGATGTCCTCATCCCTCCACTGTAAGACTTGCCCGGTTACAGAAGATGGTTCAGATTCTTCATGCCCCATAGCTAGGAATTTTAGCAAGGATCACCATGGTAAATTCCTGGGAGTTTTCATTACTAGGTTTTTAGCTTATCCCAGAAATCCCCAGATTCTAGTTGTCTTTTCCAACACTCTCCCCCTCCCTCCTCTCTCCTCCCTCCTCAACTGATTCCTCCTGCTCCCATTCCCACCCCAGTGCATTCTCTTTCCCTTTACAGTAAGATTCATGCTTACCCTTTGAGTTCTCCTTGTTACTGAGCTTCTCTAGGCCCGTGGATTGTAAAAAGAGGACGGAACAGCCGCTTACACTGCAGGAGTTTTAGATTCCAATTTTGAGACATTTTCTGGCTTATAACCCTACTCCCTTACAATAGTATCACAACACAAAAGGGCTAGGCCATAAGCCAGTGTCCAGACTTCTGTCATCCAACACTAATTCTAGTGTACAATATTGTATAAGAAATGAAGTAAAACACTACTAGAAGAACCCAGTCCATCGCTAGACATACAACAAATAAACTTGACTTAGGTAACTGAGTTTTAGGGTGTTTTACAGTACGTGTGTGTGTGCGTGTATGTGTGTGTGTGTTTGTGTCTGTGTCTGTGTGCATGTGTGTACATGTATATTTATATGTATATAATATATAATGTATACTTTTTTCAAAATGGATAGTTTAAAACAAAACTATCATAGTAATCCATGAAAATGAAGAACAGGAAAGTTTATAGTAAAGGGTGATTAATATGGTCTAATCTATGAGATGTAGAGGTATATAATGAAGCCTAACTTACTAGAAAATCATCAAAAGAAGTGATAACAACAGAAAATACTGGAATGTCAAAAGCTTTGAGACAACGTCATTAATTCTACCTGCTATGAGTTTGTATTCATGATAAAAAAACTGGGTATTGAAAAGCATGTCAAGGCCAGAGCAATCGTCTAGTATTAGATAAGTAAGTTTTGCCTTTTCTGTGTTCCAGATTTAAGTCAGTTTACTTAATTGAAATCCTTGACCCAAAATCAATCTTACCCCGTTTTTTTCTTATACATTTGTCACAGTAATTAAAAACTAACAGAGTATACAAATTGATTTTCTAATACCAAGTGATTAACACTGGAAACACATACTAATAATATTATACATATCGAGCAAGTAGTATTCAATAGTAAATAGTATTATGTAGTTAGCGGTTCATCTTTCTGTATATGTATGAATGTATGACTGTAGCAATTAAAGAATGACAGGCCATAAATTTGATGAAGAGCAAGGATGATCATGCAGTAGGGTTTAATGGAGAGAAGGAAAGAAAAAATCATGTAATTATAATCTCAAAAAATAAAACAAACTTTACATATTTGGAAATATGGCTTATATAGTCTCATTTGTATTGCATTGTAAAATCTTCACAAATATATTTATTTGTTGAACAATGCATTTACACCAGTTTCTGTAAATTTTTCTGTATTTATAATTATGGATAATTATAATTATAATGTTTTTGAAGACATTATTTATCTATAGCTTAGGAGCCTCTCCTGGAAATTGCTCTGTAGACCAGACCTCAAACTTACAGAGCTCAACCAGTATCTAGTTCCTAATAGCTAAGATTAAAGCATGTGCCATGACCACCTAAGTATTCTTTTATAGCTGATTTTACTTCTTCTTTTCCAATGTAATCTATTTAATACTGTGCTATAACTTCTCTGACTATTATTATTTATATAATGTTGAGTTTAAATAATGAAATAAGTATTTTCTATTTAGCTTCTTAATTTAGGAGGAAAACATTTGTTTTCCCTGTTTAATATTGTAATTATGAAACGGGGTGATGGTGGTACACACCTTTAATCCCAGAACATGGGAGACAGAGACAGGCTGATTTTTGTGAGTTTGAGGTCAGCCTGATCTACAACAACTAGTTTCAGGACAGTTAGGGCTATTACACAGAGAAACCCCATCTCAAAACACCAAAACCACCACCACCAACAACAAAAATATTGTAATTGTCCTTGAGTTAATCGATTTTCTCTGTTCCTTGGTTTATTGAATGTTTGAATACTTAAGAAATATTTAGACAAAGTAAAGATCTTTTACTTTATCTATTGAAATATTTTGTAATTTATTCTACTAGTAAATTGAATTGTATTGTTTGATTTTGTGGTAGGAAGATAGCATTGAATTTCTTGGATAAATATCTCTTTGTGATAGTTTTGCCTTTGTAGCGTGTGTGTATTTATACATGAGTTTGCACATGCACCCTCATATACATGCATATAGTTTCATTTGATTTAGTATATTTTGTTAAGGGAATATTTACATATGTTAATAAAACATAGGTTTATACCTCATTCCTGTGATGTCGTTATTTTTTTGGTAATGATTAAACCAACAAAGCGTAGTTTGAAGTATCACCTTTTTTACACTTTAAGTTTTTATGAGAAATTAATTCTAAGTGTCCTAAATAGTGTTCTTTTTCTGTAAAGAGAAACCATGACATAGTCATATATTCTAAAGGAAAACATCGAATTGGGTCTTGTTTATAGTTTTGCCTATCATCCTCATGGCAGAGAGTATGGTGGCACTCACTCAGACATGATAACTAGGAGTGCCACATCAACAAGTAATGGGAAGACAGAGACTCAGGGCTTGGAATGGACTATTTAAAAGCTCAAAGCCCATGACATACTTCTTCCAAAAAGACCAAACCGCCTAATCCTTCCCTAGAGCTCACTAATGACAAAGCACCCAAATATTTGAGCCTATGGGGGCTGTTCTTATTCAAACCAACAAGTCGCTTCCATTAAATATGTGCAAGAGATTTTCAGGACTAGAGTCAACAGTGCTTGACATTTTTTCTAATAGTTTTACTTGTATTGCATGCTTCTTTGTAGTTTCCAAACAGACAGAAATAGTTACTAACATTACAATTATATTTAATGCTATGGTAGCACTGCATATGCTCTTATAATTTCATATTTCTTTTAAGGTAAACCCAACTTTTAATGGTAAAACATAAGATAATGTAAATGGGAGGATGGGAGGAGGTAAAAATAAATAAATTTTTAAAAAATGAGATAATGTTCTCTAATTTCTCAATAATAGCAATGTGTATTAATTTTCTTTAAGTCAGACTATCTGAATATTTACCAATATTTACTTGTGAAAGAACAAAGTTAAAGATGAATTTATTATTCTCTATGTTTCCTAATTTATATGTGATTGATTTACTCATTAGTATTTATCAAATTCTTTCAACTTATTTTAATGTTAATTTACTTTATACTGTGTAGAACAGTAAAAGTTAAATTATTCATTTGGGAATGTAATAACAGAGGATAGCATACTGATGTACATAAAAGAAATTAATTTCACAATTCAAAAAGACTGCAGCCCAAGATAAAATGTCAATAGAATTGATATCATCAGAGTTTACTTCTTATCTTATACTTGCTCTATTTGTTGCTATATGTTTTAGTATACAAAACAAAATATGTGTTGCTGTTATTTGTAATTCATGATACTATATTTTTAATGTAAGAAATACAAGTTTTTATTTAAGTAGCTTATGTATTAGCCATCATGTTTGAGATTTTAGTTTTCCTCTTTTTGAATCTTCTTCATCATTGGAAGATAATGGTTTGGGTGGGCTTTATTTGACTCTTTTCATCCATCTGTTAAATTGTTGACAGTGTATCCAGAATGCCTAGGTAGAGCTCCTGAGTGCTGGTGAATGGAGTTTCTTTCTTTTGTTTTTTTTTTCTAATATGTCTGCATAGATTCTACATATTTAGATATTTGTAGTTAAGATGACGTGTCTATAAATGATAGAAAGCAAGAATAGAGTAATGAAAAGAGGAAGTGTGGAGGGTAAGAGATGAGGTATGAAGAAGTGTTCAGTAAAACATGTGCTATGAAAGTAAGGGAAAGGTGATAAAAAGGAATGGGAATAGGAGATTGAGGGAATGTTTTGTAAGGGGAGAAATAAGCGAAATTAATGATACAATTAAAAGGTAGCCAATTGCTTTCTGATTGAATGTGAGTCCTATTCATGATAGGCAATACATGTCTGGTGCTATAAATTTTGTCAAAAATCCTTGAGGGACTGAACAGTGAGATGGTTTAGAGATTAGAGGAGCCTGCTACAATTCCTTAATACCTTTTTGAATTCCCAGGACCCACATGGTGTATGAATAAGGTGAACCAATATAAGTAGTCTTCTGATCTGTATATGTCACACACAAACAAACAACAAACATTAAACGGTAAGGAAAAATTAAATCTTATGGTTTGGAAAGTATATGACTATATGATAATAATTTACTCTAATATTTTGCAAAATGCTCATGTAACCAAAATTCATGTGTGTGTATGTGTGTGTGTCTTTATATTCTATTCATAATAAAACAGCTATCAGCCTTATTCCTAGCAGAAATTTTTGTCAATGCGATATAGTCAAGGCTGTGACTCTTAGCTGTTGAAAGTGCTAAGAACTAATGACTGTTCATTGCTCAACACTATGGGATGTCTATACCAAACATGGGAAGTCAAATAAATTTCACTGAAGAGGGGATAGAAAGGTTGTAAGACTCTTGAGTTGGAGCCAATATTGAGACTGCTGTGACAGACAATTTTCTGAATTTATTATGAACACTGTAATCATGAACATGTGACCACTACCTGAACAACATATACACACAGAAAAACAGACAGACTGAAGCACACACTAATCTAAACAGATACACATACATACATACATAGACATAGACACAACCACACACAGGCACAACCACACAAACATACCTACATGGACACTAACATATACAGTCACATGGAGATACAGACACACAGACAGATGAAAACATACACACAGAGACATATAAACAGAGATTCAAAGACACACATAGAAATACGAAGAGTCACACTCAGAGACTCAGAAACATTCATTCACAGATACACAAACATAGAAATATAGACCCAGAGACACACACACATGCTCACACACAGGATGCATAAATATGGAGAGTAATCAAAGAAGGTAATAACCAGTCATAGGAGAAGGATAAAATAAGCAAAGAATGAAAAAATTGTTTTATATAATGTACACAGAAAATCTAATACCATTTAGTCTTATGTATTTAATAGGTAAATCTTGGCTTGAAAAAGAAATTAAAACAAAACATTGGATTGATTAGAAAAGTGATTACATCATACAGAGCCTCCAATATTCTAAGAACACAAGTTTAATCCAAAATTACAACTAGCTAGACAATCTTGCCTTTTTGTCTGCAGTGTCCTTGGACTACCAGTCGTCCCTGTTTCTGTGCTGAGGAGTTCCATCCAGATGGGTGAGTGTGTGCCATCCCTGGGGGCGGACTGTCCAGGAAGGGAGCACAGCACCCCCAGATCCTGCTGCAGGGGCTTCTTTCGTACACTTGACCCTGCCTCCCCCAAGCCTGCCCTATTGTCTGCAAGGTCCTTGCCTCAGGAACAGTCACTGCTCCTGCACTAAGGCTATCCACCCAGAGGGGTGAGTGTCTGCCAGACAGGCAGGCCAGAAGGTCCCTGCAAGGGAGTGCAGGGCACCTTCAGCTTCTGCTGCAGGGTCTTCTGGGTTCCACTGGACCCTGCCCTGCCCCCAGGTTCGCCCTTTTGTCTGCAGTGTCCTTGGACTACCAGGCATCCCTGTTTCTGTGCTGAGGAGTTTCATCCAGGTGGACAGGAACGGTTCCTGCTCCTGCACTGAGGGGATCCACCCAGAGAGTCAGTCACAGCAAAGATTGGACCAAGACACTAAGTCTCTCCTGGCTCCATTTGAAGGAAGAGATGGGCAGGCACCAATGCAAGAATTCCTCCAACAACCTGAAAGCAACACGACATCACCAGAATCCAGGGATCGTACAACAAGAATTGAATACCCTACTCCAGAAGAAATAGAAGAAATCGACCTTAAATGGAACATTATGAAAATAATAGTGGACCTTAAACAGGAAGTAAAAAACTGCCATAAAGAAATGGATATGACAAACAAAAAGGTAGAGGAAATGAATAAATTTCTCAAAGACACCCAAGAAAATCAAGAAAAAGCAATCAAACAGGTAAACGAAACAGTTCAAGACATGAAAAATGAAATGGAGGTAATGAAGAAAACACAAACCGAGGGAAGGATAGATATGAAAAATCTGAGTAATTGATCAGGAGCTACAAGAGACAAGCATAACCAACAGAATACAAGAGATAGAAGAAAGAATCTCAGACACTGAAGATGCTATAGAGGAAATAAACTCACTAATTAAAGAACAAAACAAATCCAACAAATTCTTAACACAA
>LOEQ01006302.1:78582-91423 GCA_001685075.1 Bramus lutescens | reverse complement strand
CACGTCCATCTTGGGCCGGCCGGAGCCTCATGCGTCTGCCTCGGGGCCGAGAGTCATGGCGTCTACCTGACTCGTCTTCTTTCTCCCAGCATTTTGTTCTGTCTACTCCACCCACCTAAGGGGCTGGCCTATCGAAAGGGCCAAGGCAGTTTCTTTATTAACCAATGAAAGTAACACATAGACAGATGACCCTCCTACAGGGAGGAGGGAAGGAAGTGTAAATAATTGAATGTAAAACAAAAATTAAGAAAAAGAAAGATGGAAAAAAGATTTATAAAATTGACAAATATTTAGCTAAATTATTACAGTTTGAATGCAAAATGTCCCCCACAGGCTCAGATGTCAAACAGTTGGCCCCTAGTTGGTGGGTCTGTTTAGGGAGGTTGTAGAGCCATTTAGTATGGAGCCTAGCATGGGCCTTTCAGATTGTGGGGAGACTCTACTTCTAGACCAAGCTGTCTCTTTCCTCGTCTGCTGAGATATAAACAAGTCATGCTATAAGATTGCCCACCACCACGGAGAGTGCCAGCGTGTGTCATGCCCCTCCCAAGCATGAGGACCATAACATTCTAGTGTGACTCAAAATAAACCATTCATCTATTACATTGATTTTGTCAGATATTCTGTCACTGTGATGAGAAAAGTGAATAATGCATCAACTGGCCTTGAAATGCAGATTAACCTACTCAGATAACCATGAGCTTCATGACAACCCACATGAAATGCAGATTAACCTACTCAGACATCCATGAACTTCATGACAACCTGCATGAAATGCAGATTAACCTACTCAGATAACCATGAACTTCATGACAACCTGCAAGAAATGCAGATTAACCTACTCAGATAACCATGAACTTTATGACAACCTGCATGAAATGCAGATTAACCTACTCAGATAACCATGAACTTCATCACAACTCACATGAAATGCAGATTAACCTACTCAGATAACCATGAACTTCATGACAACCCACATGAAATGCAGATTAACCTACTCAGATAACCATGAACTTCATGACAACCCACATGAAATGCAGATTAGCCTACTTAGAAAATACCTAAAACTTCAGTTCTGTTAACTCACATGAAATAACAAACTCCTAAAACGTACAAACCACTGATACTGCTCCAAGAAAAAATAAAAATATGAATGAGCTCTCTCACATAGAGACCCTGCTCATAATCCCAGTACTTCTTATGAAGAAAATATTTCTTGCAATAAATAAAGGCAATGGGTTGACGATCAAAACTGAAGAACTAAACTAGTTTAAACTAAAGGAGACATGCATACATCCTCATGACCTGGGAGTAGGCAAAAGTCAGCTAGATGTAACACTGAAATCACAGTCTTCAAAGAGGTAAAGCAGCCTCTCCAAAACTGAAAACTTCTGTACTTGAAGAGGGAGAGACACTATCAGCAAAGCCTGGCAGTAGACTGTGAGCTACCAGACGCTTGGGAGGCTGAGACGGGAGAATGAAACCTTCAAAACTAGTGTAGATGTCAGTGAGTTCAAGCCCAATCCGAGTAATTGGGCAAGGACCTGGCTCAAAATAATTTTAAGTGGAGTGGCAGAGAATATCATAGAGAACTCGCCTAGCATCTGTGAGGACCTTAATTCAATCCCAAATACTACAGCAGCAGAATGAGGAGGAGGAGGAGGAAGAGGAAGAAGAGTAGAGGTCATCTAGAGGTGAGTTAAAGCCCAGAGAAGGAGGTTCTTAGGCTATATACAAACACACACCATTTTAATTAAGGGACTTGAGCCTCCAAAGGTTTTTGGATCCCTGGGGAGTGTTGAAATCATCTCTCAAAGATACCAAGAAATGTCTGTACCAACCAAACACTAGAGAGACTAACGAATGTATTAAGAGGTTTGGAGAATGTTCGGTTAGAACAACCCCTTTCCTCTAAAAAGTATGCCGTCAGCCATTACAGCTCTGTGTTATGTGGCCCTGTCCTCTTGGCCAGCATGCCCAGTGTTCGGGAAGCAACACTGCCTGCCCCAACCGGACTCTTCTTCACCTGGGACTCTGAAGCTCAAACCAGCCTTTCCTCTGTGTATGGCTAGGGCAAATTCTATAAACTGACTGAGGCGTTTCCAGGAAAAGAGAACATGCATGGTGAGTGAGGGACAAGCAGGTTTGCCCGTGCTGAGTGGCTTCTAGCAGGTGCACCTCTCAAAGCCTGTCCTCACCTGACCTCTGCTGGCAGCCCATAATCACCCCCAAACGCCTCTCTGATGCTTACAACAAATCAAATAGATTGCCTGTCACTAAAAATACTCCCTCAAAGACAACAAATAAACTGTGCCGAGACAGAAAGTCACTAAGAGACACCTCGTGCACGTCAGCCTAGCCCTAAGGGAGGAATCCATCCTACCTGGTGACGCTGAGGCTGCATCCAGGCTGTGGGAAGGCGAAAGGAACAGCCTCTCTGGAAAACTCCGGCAATTTCTTTTACAGTCAAACGCACGACCACATAACACTAATGGTCTCACCTCTTGATAAATAGCCAAGAATGAATTTATATTCACACAAATCCTGAAGTTGGTTGCCATTTGGACCAGCTCTGTTCACTGTTGCTAAAAGTGGGCCGACCCTCAGTAAATGAATGAACACACAGACCTGTGCCTCCTCACCGTTTCTCAGCAATAAAAGAGCCAATCTTTGACACAGACCACAGCACGGAAGGCTGCGCCAGCCACATAGTGTCAGTGCAGGGGGCACTTATCTCAGAAGGTTGCATCCAACCTGATGCCACCTATGTGACATTCACAAAACAGATGGCTTGCTAAGGATGGAAACTGACCCATTGTTGATGGGAGAGGAAACAGCCACCAGGGAGAGCCCTGGACTTGTGGGATGATACTCTGATTTTGTTGGTAATTACATAAACTTCTATAGGTCAAAAAATAAAATTTCACAAGAAAAAATCCATTTGTTCTGTAATAATTTTAAGATATGAGAATGCTGAGTCTACCATGTTTAGGTTTTGGTTCTTCAGAGAAGGAGTGTGTCAGATGATGCTACATGCATCACATGGTGGGCATCTCACAATGTCCTTGTGCACTGCATGAGACCATGTGCCTTATGTCACAGAGCACTACATCGTATCATATGATGGATGCTCTATATATGATGCTTTCATGTTTTGTGACATGATACGTTTCATGTGCTATGACATAACTTTGTATCATTACGCGATACCACGATGCTATGTGAGGCTATTCTCTGTTATTTGACTTTTGGTTTACACAACACACAGTGTGCCGACTCATTTGTATGTCAACTTGACACCAGCTAGAGTCATTTTGGAAGAGGGAACCACAATTGAGAAAAGGTTTGTACGTTTTCTTGGGGATGTTAGATGTGGGTCAGCCCCTCCCACAGTGGATGACAGAGGAGCTTCTGTAGAGGACCTGAGCTGATTCTTGGCACCCACATCGGAGAGTTTACAATCCCCGTGATTCCATTTTGTGGGTCCCTGTGCTCCCACGAAAATACTCACACATACATATAATAAAAATAACAAAAATAAATCCTTAGGAAGCAGAGGTGCTAATCCCAACCTGTTCTCCCTGTTTTCCCCTCTTACAGGCTCAGAGTTTCTGCTCCTACATTGCAGAATATGATAACATCTTTGCTCACTATGTACCTGAAAGACAGTTAACCTGTGGAATATGCAAAGCTCCAAAAATTAAATAGGAATAAATTAGTAAATCAATCAATAAATAGACTAATATATGAACTGACAAAATACAAAATACAAGTAGCCATGGACAGATGAAAAAATGTTTAACATCCCTCAACCTCAGAAAAATTCATATTTAGTCTATAATATGACTTCACCTCACCCTGTCAGAATGATAGTCATTCAGAGTACACAATAGTCCAGGCAGGTGGTGGCACATGCCTTTAAACCCAGCGCTCAGGAGGTGGAGGCAGATGGAGCTCTGTGAGTTAGCTTGGTCTACAAAGTGAGTTCCAGGACATCCAGAGCTACACAGGAAAACCCTGTCTTGAAAAGCAAAACAGAAAGAAAGAGAGTAAGCACATGATGGCAAATACCAGTGAGGGTTTGAACAAAACCTTGATGCACTATCAGTTAGTACAGGCACTATGGAAACCAGCATGGCCGATTCTCCAAAGAAGAAAGACAACTAAAAATAGATCAAGTACACGAGCCGGCTATGCCACTCCTCCATATTTGTTCCAGGGAGTCAAAGTCCACCGACCACAGAGACACTTGTGTACCAATGTCTGTTACAGCTCGGTTCACAACAGCTAAGCCATGGGACCAGCTCGGTATCCAACAGTGGGGAGGAGGGAAGAGAATATGCGGAACACACACAAAAGAATCAAAGTCATTTTCAGAAAATAGATGCATCTTATTGCCACTACATTAAGAGAGTTAAGTCGGCCTCAGAGAGATAAATACATGTCTCTCTAATTCATGGCCCTTAGATTCTATATCTGATCATTATATATGTGAAATGAACATGGAAGAGACACTGTGGGGACAAGGGGACAAAAGGAATGGAGGCAAAAGGAGGCAGTCTGGAATGAGGAGATGTGTTCTAAGTACATTATGCATTTGCAAGAAAACATCCTTCTGAAAACTCATACTACACACAATAAAGATACCCCCATTTAAATATTCTATCTTAAAATGCTAATCAGACTTTCTTTGCTCGTCTACCTAACCTTTCAGGATTAAGAAGCAAATGAAGGCAATGTGTAGCCGCAGATCCCTGAGAAGATATCTGTTCACAGACTAAAGGGGAAGAAAAAACAACACTGGTATTAAAAGAAGAACAGAAGTTCTATTTCACAGTCACAGGTGCAACAGCGGCACAATGAAACGAGATGTCTTTGTACAAAGGCTTAGCTTCCGAGGCCTCAGCCCTACATGAACTGCAGGCCACTGAGTAAAACTGAGATCAAGCAATGTGGCCTACCCCAGCGAAAGGTGCATTGGTTGTCCAGTGCCAAACATTCAGCCTTGAAAACCTACATAGGAGTCGCATATGGGCTCAACAAGTTAAAGTTATATTTTGGAATATATATACATATATATATAGTATTTTCAAGAAATTTTGCACATATACATATATATATGTGTACAAAAACTATTGATGAAGAAGAGAGGCCATGAACTTGGAGAAACATGTGGAGGAGTACACAGAAGGGTTTGTGTGAAGAAAATGGAAGAGGAAAATGTTGTATTAAAATTAAAATGCAAGTACAGAGACCCTCAGCCAGACATTTGCAGAATCTAAATAAGAAATCTCCATTGAGTCCCTTCCCTTTGGAGTGTAGGGAACCCAGCAGAAGACGGGAAGAAAGAATTTCAGGAGCCAGAGAAGTCGAGGACACCAGAAGAGCACAGTCCACAGAATCATCTAAGTAGGGCTTATAGGAGCTCACAGAGACTAAAGCAGCAGTCACGGAGCCCGCAGGGGTGTGCACTAGATCCTCTTTGTATATGTTACTGATGCTAGCTTAATGTTTTTGTGGAACTCCTAACAGTGGGAGTGTGGCTGTCTCTGACTCTTTTGCTCTTGGGACTCTTTTCCTGTGTTGGGTTGCCTTGCCCAGTCTTGGTATGAGACTAGGTTTAGGCCTAGTCTTATTGTAACTTGTTATGCCCTGTTTTGTTGATGTCCCTGGGATGCCTGCTCTTTTCTGAAAGTGGGAGGACCTGGGAGAGAGGGGAGGGGGGAAACTGGGAGAAGTAGAGGAAGGAGAAATTGTGGTCTGGATGTATTGAAAACAAAGAATTAACAAAGAAAACAATTTCCATTTTTAAACAAAAATTGTTGGTCTATCATCTCATATGAAAATAGACATTTCTAGTTCATAAACATACATTATTTTAAATTAGTTGATTTTTTGCATGTTTTCACAAATAAAAGCTATTTATCCTTTAAAATAAAAATACAATCTCCAAAAAAAAGACTGATGTCCCCCAACAGTAACCAAGACTTTTTAAAAGTTTATATAAAGATGTGTCTTTAAGGGCCATGGTGGTGCACACCTTTAATCCCAGCACTCAGGAGTTAGAGACAGGCAGATCCCTGAGTCTGAGGTCTACCTGTTCTACAGAGCAAGTTCCAGGATGGCCAGGACTACACAGAGAAACCCTGTCTCAAAGAACAAAAACAACAACAAAAAAGATGTGGCAAATGTTAGCAAAAAAAAAAAGTGTGTATGTATAAGCATTTAAGCTCCTTTGTGTGGTTAGTTTTTCAAATGCTTATATACTCTTTTCAAGAACAAATAAAGCTAACTTATTTGTGAGCCCCACAAAAAAAAAAGTAGAAGGCTTCTGTTCATGTCTACCAGGTTCACTGTATTTGTTTAATTAGCCATGGTGACTTCATCTTCTCAGTGATGAAAATTTGGAACGGTAAAATTGTGGCCTTCCTGGGTATAATTAAAACAATCACCCCGTAACCATTTCTAGATGTGCCCCCACCAAACGCAGCTGAAATCCATGCCATCATTAACACTGCCTTTTGCTTTCCTCGGGACTTCTGGAGGTTCCAGGAAGACCAGTTCTGGTGTAGATAAAGAACACCTGTCAGCTCCGAGACAAACCCGGGTTGCCAGCCAAACTGGATGCTACATCAAACATCTATTTCTCATTGATCTATACTTTCAGATGAGGTAGGTTTTACTAGTAGATTTTTAGGTTATATTTCAAGTACTGACATAAAGATTGCTGTGACAGAACATAAAGTCTACAGTAAGTGTGGGGTGTCTGTGGCGAGGATGTGCCCTGGGAGTTCCAACCAGAAAGAGCCATTTTTTCTGACCTTGACACAGAGCTGGAGAAGGGCAGTGGCTAACCACTAGAGAGAATGTGCTGATGTGCTGACAATGAGGGAGGACCAAATGGATAGACTGGGAGAAGAAGCTTACTGCATGGAGAAACCATCTGTAGCCAGACAGGACACTGAGCTCTGTAGAGCTCTCCCAATCCTCAGCCCCTTTGCAGCCATCTTTCTGGACACTGTGAATATGTATTTCTTTGATTGGTTTAATAAAAAAAAAAACCTGACTGGTCGATAGTTGAACAGGATAGAGGTAGGTGGGAGAGCCTAACACAAGAGGAAAAAGAGTGGAGTCAGGAGTCATCAGCAGATGCTGAGGAAGCAGAAGATGAGCATTCCCTGCTAATAAAGGTACCGCCACATGGCAGAGCTTCAATAAGGAATATGGGTTAACTTGAAATGTAGGAGCTAGTTAGTAATAAGGCTGAGCTATTGGCTGAGCATATACAGTTACTATTAAGCCTCTGAATGGTCATTTGGGGAGCGGCTGCCAAGACACAGGAAAAGCTCCACCCACAAGTCTGCTTGTGATGTCATGCTGTGTGGAAGATACAGTCATTTGTCTGGGAACAGGCTTGGGAGACTCCGCATCCACACTGCCACATCAGATGCAAAAGTTAGCAAAGAAGTTAACAGAATAGTAGACTCACCAAGATCAAGATGAATGCCAGGGACGAAGGAGTTGAGAAAGAACATGGAGATGACAAACCCCAGCACCATCAAGCACTTGACAAGCAGACTCCTGTCTGTTATCCTGTGCTGTGAGAGAGAGAAACACAGCTCATTTTCTCGGACAGTCTTCAGGTTCTCGAAGCATTCCACGGTCCTACATCCTTTGAATTGCTCTAAGTATTTCCTTTTAAAGATAGAACGTCAAAATCTTGTGAGAACTAAAAAAAACTTTCACTATTCCAAGAGAGTATATGCTGTCACTCGGTGAGATATTAGCAGACACTTTGTGGAAACTATAAGATTCAGACACATGCTCTTGAAGACACACGCATTTCCCAAGGTGCCTGTGTGCCCTGTGTCTGAGTTCTGATGTCCTTCCTGTAAGTAGCACCCGTGTGACGCTACACCTAAGAGTCGTTACAAGATGTGGTGCTCAAGCATGACCTACATGACAGTACCAGCTCTACATGTCTTTAACACACTTGAGGTATTCTTTAAATACTGTCGTTCCAGCAAAAGGAATCCAGAGACTGTGAAATGCAGTTTTTGCGTCTTGTCGTGGGCTCATGAGTAATGGGGCAGATACACACTTGTGAGCGCAGAGAGTGCTGTGTCTCTGACTTGGGGGACAAGGCAGTGAGGGTACTGTTTCCTGTGAATCCATAGAAGTCCTCGGCTCCATGGATAGTTTATTGCAGCAGGAAAATGGGCAGAAAGTAGAAGTGAAGCTCTGCCCAGAAGTCCAACCCACAATGGTAGGAGACACACAGCTCACACCCGTCCCTAGAATTCCATCTCCTATGTTACAACTCAAAAATGCATGCCCTGTAAGCTCTCTGGGTCAGGAGAACAAGGCTGGCTAAAGGGTGGCCACAGGCCTTTCCGGGGCACACTTGGAATGCATCTTCAGCACATAGAAAAATCTTCCCTCTCTGGACAAAATAATTCTACCATTTTAGACACTGATTTTCCTCATTAGCATAAAAATAAATTATACCTCAGGTAAAGCTATAGGAATAAAAACAGCAATGGTTTTCCATCACTAGCTGAATCTGAGGTCATAGGGGAAAAAAAGAGATTTTTGAAGGGACCAGCAAACAGAAATGACAAAAGATGCAGGTGAGCTGGTGTGACCCGAGCCCAGGGTGCACCTGCATCTGGCTACGGCACCATGCCACACAATGGTCTACAATTAGCTGTGTCCGCTGAAAATGATAATAAAATCTAAGAAGCAAAATAATCGCCTTTCTACAAGCCATGATTCAGAAGCCCTTGAGAAAAGAAGACAAGATACCTTTCTTTGCAGCTCTTGGATATTGGTCTCCCAATTTTTATCTTCCTGTGAGATTTGTCTGTAAGAGAGAAAAGAATCTCATTATTCCTGTGTTGCAGGAAGCTCACTGCTGCTTCGTGAGATTAGCAAGGTGGCATGGGCTGCTGTGAGAGCCTAGATGTATTTGTGGATCCTGGCACAGTCATGTGAGGGTTGGGATGCCCATGAAAGTGACTACAGAAATTAGAAAAGCTATTTACTCTATATTTCCAAAGAAAAAGAACAAAAATCATGATCTGAAAGTTGAGAGACGTTTTAAGAGCAACTGTAAGGAAGAAAAATGTCATAAAGATCACGTGCCAGTGTGCGAGAATGATGGACAGATAACGGACAGATGGGGCAGTGTCTGAGGTATTGCCCTGGTATTCCCACACACTTTCAGGAATCTCTGTTTTAGTTACAGCACCTAGTCCAACAAAATGCTAGATAAATGGCTGTTGTTATGCTTGCTTACAGAATAATAACAAGGAAAACAGCTATACATATTCAGTTGATTGTATTTTTTTCAGCTCTAAAAACTATTTCAGTTTACTTGGGAGTACACTGCATCCAGCCCAGCATAAGGTTAGAGAACAGACTGCAGGAATCTGCTTTCTTTTTACCATGTGGGTTCCTGGAGCTGAATTTGGGTCCTCAGCCTTGATGTCAAGCACCTTTACCTGCTAAGTCGTCTTGGCAGCCCCAAGGACCAAAGTTTTGAAAGATCAAACCCTGCAAATAAAAGAACCCAAATACAGACCACTATGCCAAGGCAAGGGTGCACGCTGCTTGTGACCTCAGGGGTGTGGTAAGAGAGCCCCTCATGAGGCCTGGTGGGTGGGCTCTTGGGCCAGTAACTGTTCTGTCTCTGTGATAAAACACAGTGGCCAAGGTAACTCATGGAAGAAAGGATTTACTTTGTCTTATGGTTCTGGATAGATAAGAACCCATCATGATGGAGAAGCAAGCCAGCATTGTAGCAGGACCAGGATGCTGAGAGCTTGCTCCCATCTTCAACTCTATGCACAAGGCAAAGATTGTAAGTGCTCAAAAGCCTGCCCCCCCACCATGGTGTATTTCCTCAAGCAAGGATCCACCTCCTAACGTTTCCACAACCTCCCCAAAAACACCACCAAGTGGGGACCAAGTGTTCAAACACATGGATCTATGGGAAACATTCTCATTCAAACCCAACACGTGTGGGTCCAGCACATGGGAGGTCTTGGGAGGCTGGGGAAAGACCTGTTCCAAGTCAGGCTACGCAGTGAGTTCCAGACCAGCCTAGGCCACACCAGGCCCTATCTCAAAAACAATAACAGAGTTGGGTGTGGCTCAGTTGGTAGGGCACTTGCTTAGCAAGTGGGAAACCCTGCATTCAATCCCAAGCACTTGATAAACCAGACAGGGTAGTGCATGCCTGTAATCCCAGCACCTAAGAGTTCAGGGCAATCAGAAATTCAAGGCCATTCTTATTTATACAGGGAAGCTTAGGCTTGAAATCCTGTTTCTAAAAGAAAAATAATAATAAATGTCTTGACAAAGCCAAATGTGGTGGTGCATGCATGTATTTTCAGCCCTTGGAAAGTGAAGGCAGAAGGACCAAGAGTTCAAGGTCATCCTCTGCCAGCTACATAGTCATTCCAAGGAGAGCCTGAGCTATATATATGGGACCCTGTCCCAAACAAGAACAATAAACCTAATAAGTGATGGAGAGACCACAATGTTGGCTCCCACCTCAGCAAAATGCTCAGTGTTTGAAGCCATGTTTCCAGCCAAACCATCGCGATCTCTTGTCCCTGGAGAGGAGCTCACACTGGTCTTCCTGGGAAAGTGACAGCCTCCTGTAGCAGTTAGCACCCAGTTGCTGGACTTCCTTCCAGAAAGGAACTCAGGCCACATCTCCTGAGATGGTACAGGAATGGTGAGCCTTCATGTGCCTGCTGTAGATAGTGTACGTCCATAGGTGTTACACAGCCCCTGTCAGAGCCAACAGAGAGTGGTACACAGAGATGGCTAGCTCTCCCTCCTGTCAGGGGATAGACATGATAGGAAGTCACAGTGTTGTCCACAAAGGCATCAACTGACTGGAAGGAGGCAAACAGGCCAGCAGGCTGCCATGGGCCTCAGAGGATGTGCACACTGTGGCCTATAGTTCAAGAAGGCTGAGGCTTGGCAGAGCTCACCCCACACCAAGGTATGGCCATGGGTCAATGACCGAGCCTGCTCTGGGCTGTTGTACAGACTACCTTGTTCTACTGGCTGGATGTCCTCCAGCCCCAGGTAGAGGAATGTTCTCCAGATGACCTCCTGGCTGAAGGTGGGGTGACCCTAGAAGCTCCCCATCTTCAGTTTCCACTTCTAAAGGCTGACTTCAGAGCTGTAGTCCTGTTTCCTATGTGCAGATAAAGGGTTTTCCAGGGGTCACTCACTGTGCAACAGTCATGTCACCTCAACGTCTTTCCAGGGCCAGGAAGTTCTTCCTCTACCAATGTCATTTAGGAAGGGAAAGGCCCACCCTTAAAGGTCAGAGTCCTTGGCCACTGTGGCCAAGGCAACAAAGAAAATCTTATGTCCTCTGAGATCGTTGTCAAGGCAGGTCCTCATGGCTATGTCCCCCACAGGATGCCCTTACGGCCTTACCCAGGTAGATTAGGAGCTCAGCACTGTGACTCTGCAGTGACACACCATAGTGGTCGGAGTGGCCAGAACAAAGTCCTCAAATATCTTGTGTCATAATGGACTGTATTGTAAGTGTGAAATCTTCAGCGGCCCAACTGTATTTTCCCTGTTTCTGAATTTCTTTGTTTCCCAAATGAGAACATTGTATCCTTAAAATTAATTAGAGAAACAGGAAATGTCATTTGTTTTAGGGATGATGTTATCTAAGGAGACGCGGTTGTCACCACCCTCTTTCTTCTCTTTTCCAGATCCTCTCACCTTCTCCACTCGCTTTTCTGTGTGTGTGTGTGTGTGTGTGTGTGTGATTTAAAGGAAAATGGTTTCTGTAGGTTCATTGGGAGTGGCATTACTTGAAAGGGTTCAGACTTGCAACCTTCTTGGAGGAACTGTGTCACTGGCGGTGGGCTTTGAGGCTTCAGAAGCTCAAGTCAGGCCCAGTGTCACTCTCTTTTCCTGCTGCCTGCTGATCCAGATGCAGAACTCTCAACCACCTCTCCAGTACCATGTCTGCCTGTGTACTGGCATGTTTTCCACCATGACTATAATAGACTAAACCTCTGAACTGTAAGCTACCCAGTTACATGTTTTCCTTCATAAGAAGTTCTGTGGTCATGGTGTCTCTACACAGCAATAGAACATTGACTAAGACAATGGATGCATGTGCACGTGCATGCATGCACATGTGTGATCATGTTTATACATGGGTACACATGGACATATATGCACATTCATGTGGAGACCAGAGGTCAAGTTTAGGTACTATTCCTCAGGAGCTACCTTGTTTATTAAAGTAAGATCTTTCGATAGGACCTGGTGCTTGTGAATTAGAAGAAGATGTCTGGCTAGGGACCCCAGGGATCCTCCAGTCTCTATCTTTCTGAGTACTGGAATTACAAACACACTCCACACATCTGGCATTTTACATTAGGCCTAGGGATCCAGTGCAGGTCCTGATGCTTGTGTGACATATACTTTTATGGACTGAGTGATCTCCTTAGCACACAAATTTCCTTTTGATTGATCGAGTCAGCTCACTTTTTCTGGTTTATTCTCTTCTACAGTAACCATGGGAAAGATGCTACATAGTGAAGAAGGCCATTTTGATGTACACACAAGTTTTACAAATGAACACTGAAGGAGCCTAGCCACACATCCAGTACAGCTGTAAAGGAAATCACAGCAGAAAGGGGAATAATTCTGAGAACAACTTTTGAAAAAATGTTTCGCTACACTCCTCACAAATGGGCACGTTGGGAGTCCATCTCCATTCTCCGTCTTTGTTGCTGGAGCTCCTTCCGCTCCTTTAGCCAATAGCCTCTAAGATACCAGCCCATTGGGG
>LOEQ01006302.1:63041-76763 GCA_001685075.1 Bramus lutescens | reverse complement strand
CAGGCCTGCGCTCCCCTTTCGCTACAGGGCTTCAGTTTCCTTATTTACAAACAACACAGGATGAGCTTGAGAAAACTTGTCAAACCCTCAAGTCCTCATGTCTTCACCATTCTAAGTACTGAGTCCACCAAATGTGAAAACTTTTAATTCTTGAATTCTCCATGCCAGGATTTGGTCTTGTATCTTTAACTCATGCGCAGGGTCTAATGCTTGTTGAAATTGGTCACCCTGTTCCCAGAATGCAACCTCAGAGCTTCCTGAGGCTTGAGTACCACTGGTGGGATGAGTTGGATTCTGAGCTTGAGATGGAGTCCTGTGTCTTAGTCACTTTTCTAATGCTGTCATGAAACACCATGACCAAGACAACTTAGGAAAGCAAGAACTTATCTGAGCTTGTTTTCAACGGGTTAAGAGCCCGTCATGGCCAAGAATAGTGACAGCAAGTGGCAGACATGGCCGCAGGGACAGCTAAGAACTCATACCTCAAAACAAATTCAAGAAACAGAGAGTGAACTAGAAATGACGAGTCTTTTGAAATCTCAAAGGCCACCCCCAGTGACATTTGTCCTCCAGCAAGGATACAGCTCCTAAATCTACCCAAACATCACCACTGCCTGGTGACTAAGTGTTCAAGACTCTGAGCCAGATTGGACTTCGTCCCTGGGCTGTATCTGTGAGTCGTCGTGTCCCATGCAGTAGACTATAGCTTTCTCCTACTGACAACCCAAGTTTCAAGCTAGCCACATACCGTGTCCCATCAAGGACTAGCTTTTTCCAGGAATTGAAATATCTCAGAATATTCTCTTTTTTTCTGAGACAGAGTTTTTCTATATGACAGTCCTGGCTGTCCTGAAACTCACTATGTAGACCAGACAGTCCTTGAACTTAGAGATCTGCCTGCCTCTGCCTCCCAAAAGCTGGGATTAAAGACATGTGCCATCAATGCCCTTTTGTTTGTTTTTTGTCTGAATTTTTTTTAAGAGTTTGGGAATTTTCCCTTCTGCACTGCCTCCAGCCTGTCCACCTAGCCAGATCTCCCACCTCCTTCTCCAGTGTCTAACCCAAGAGTTCTCCCTGACGCTCCCCGTTCACAAAACATCCCAAACCCACCATATCTAGCCCAGGCTCCACATCTGGTACCCCAGACAAGACTGGTCACCCCTGCCTCCACCAAAACCAATCTCTAGGGTTCTTCCAGGCCCCTCCCTAACTATCCCCTGTGGGACCCTCACCCCTTATTCTCAAAGGGATGAGAATTTCCTAGCAGAATGTTTTCCCAGGAAGATAGTGGCCTTCCCCCCTCCCACTTGGGAGATTCTGAACACAAGGTCACTTAGCCCAGCCAGCCAGTCACCTGATGATAACAAAAAAAGGAGAAAGCTGACATAGCAGGATGGGAGGGAGCAAAAGTCCTTGCACCCGTGCCAAAACAGCTTCAAAAAGCCTCTTTGTAGTGATGCCTTTAAAAGCTTACCCCACAGATGAGATACAACTCCTCTCTCTACCTCACTGTAGCAGGGTCAGAGATGGGTTCCAAACATGTTTGTATTATGCTGATTAAACCTTGCTTATTACAGTCTGGGCCTCTCTGGTGGTCTCTCCCTGGGGGTCATAATCTGGGCACAACATCCCCCAACCCACAAGCCCTGCCCACTGCACATCCAACCTTTTCACCCAACCACATTCTTGGCTCGGACAAGAAAGCACATTCTGTCCACCCCCACCCCTGCCAAGTCCCCTTGTCCAGCTGACTTCATTCCACCCAAGCTATGGTCCTAACCCATCTGCACATCATATGTTCTATCTCAACCTGCTATTTTCATATCAGATCTGCACACATTTCAGCACTAAAATGCCAATAAGATAAAAGATCAAGCTTGTATCTTCTCTCCAAAACTTACTGGTCCTATAGAAATGTAGGCCAATGGACTAGATGAACTGAAGGACAGAGAACTTAAGAGAACAGCCATCGATTTCATTAAAGAATTCAAGCAGCTTAAAGACGTCACCAAGGAATAGCTAAGTGAAATTAGAGAGAAAAAATGTAAGGAGAACAAACACCTAAGTGGTCCCCAAGGAAACACAAATATAAGACTGGTAATAAAGACAAGTTAGGGGTTAGATATGGAATTCAGTGTGGAAACAAAGAGTTGAAGAGGACTCAAACCAACATGAAGATGGAACTGTAAAATCTACTAATGTGGTTTGGCTTCACATATAAAGTTGTCCTCTTTTTATGTGACTAGTATTTTATTTCTCGAGCTTTCAATACACTTCTGTTGTTAAGTATGCTCAGTGTTTTAACTATGATTTTCTATGTGGATTTTCTTTTCTGGTCTTGTCTATTTGATGTTCTGTGTGCATCTTGCATCTGTCTGTATATGGCTTTCCTTACTTTGGGTACAAGTTTTTTTCTGTGATCTTGTTGAAGACCTGGGCTAGCCTGGGCTTCTCCCTAGTTCATGCCTCTTATTCAAAAGCTTTTTTTTTTCATGGTGCTCCCCCTTTATGTTCCTTTCCTGTAGTTTTAAAATGTTTTCATATTCCTTGCTATTCATCATTGAAGGAAGTCAGGACAGGAACTCAAACATGGCAGGGAACTAGAGGCAGGAGTTGATGTAGAAACCATGGCTTACTGGCTTGGTTCCCCTAGCTTGCTCAGTCTGCTTTCCTATAAAACTCAGGACCACCAACCCAGATATACCACCATCCACCAAGGCCTGGGCTCTGCCTCATGAATCGTTGATTAAGAAAATGGTTTACACTCAGATCCCATGGAGCTCTCCTCTTAATTGAGGTTCCCTCCTTTCAGATAACATGAGTTTGCGTGTCAAACTGACGTGAGACTAGCCAGCACACCCTTCTAACCTCCCTCCCTCCCTCTCTTTGCCACTTTATCCCAACTCCAGCAGGCACTTCCTGCTAACCCACTCCTGTCAGGAAAGCAGGTAGTCTGTCTGAAGATCTTCCTCTCCCCTGCTTCTCTATGTCCAGTTCCCCATCTCATCTTCTGTTGAGGACCTTCTGGGGTAACCTCTCTTCACTGTCTTCTCCTATTCCAAGGAGACAAAATAAACAGATCCTGGTTGAACACTCTGCTCTTCCCCTCCTGTGAAGCCCTTCAGAACCCAAGCCTATCCCTATCCCTAAATGTTAGCTCCCAATACTCAGAAATACATTTTTACCTGGAACCCCCAGTGTCTATAACTATCAGGTCCAAAAAAATTTCCTACCAGGATCACACAGCCCTAAAACGCCCCAAAATCCAGAGAGAAAACAGAAAGCAGGAACAAAACACCCATCCAACAAACTCAAATCCAGAAATAAGCACCTAGACCTATAACCACCCCAATCCCAGATGCCTAGAGACCAGCATAAAAATGCAATCAACAACAGTCAAGGCAATATGTCTTCACTAGAGACCAGATATCCCCCCATAGCAGGACCTGAATATTCTAACATAGCTGAAACACAAGAAAAAGACCCTAAGACTGCATGTATGAGGATGATAGAGGTCCTTAAAGAGGAAGTCAATAAATCCCCTAAAGAAATCCAGAAAACATAATCAGTGGAAGGAAATGAATATAACTGATCATGACCTAAAAATGAAAATAGAATCAATAAAGAAAACCCAAACTGAGGGGATTCTGAAAATGAAAACTTTAGGAATCTGAATAGAAACTACAGAGGCAAGCTTCACCAACAGAATGCAAGAGATGGAAGAAGGAATCTCAGGCAATGGATAGAATATAATGGAAGAAGAAGATACATCAGTCAAAAAATGTTAAATCTGAAAAACTCCTGACACAAAACATCCGGGAAATCTGTGATACTATGAAAAGATCCCTAAAAATAATGGGAATAAAGGAAGTTGAAAAATACCAGCTCAGAAGTTCAGAAAACATTTTCCACAAAATCACAGAAGACAATTTCCCTAACCTAAAGAAGGAGATGCCTATAAAGGTCTAAAAAGAACACAAGATACCAAATAGATTGGACCAGAAAATAAAGTTCCCTTAGCACAAAACACTAAAGATACAGAATAAAGAAAGAAAATTAAAATCTACAAGGCAAAACAACTAAGTAACATATAAAGAGAGACTTGTTAGAATTACTCCTGACTTCTCAATGGAGTCTCTAGAAGTCAGAAGGGCCTGGGCAGATGCGCTGAAGACTAGATGACCATAAATGCCTGCCTAGACTACTATATGCAACAAAACTTTCAATCACCATGGACAGAGACAATAAGATATTTCGTGATAAAGCCAAATTTAAATAGTGTCTGTCTACAAATCCAGCCCTACAGAAGGTGGTAGATAGAAAACCCCAAACTAAAGAGGCTAACTACACCTATGAAAACACAAGAAATGAATAATTTAAGACCAGAAAAATTAAAAGAAAGGAAACATACACACACACATACACACACACACACACACACACACACACACACAAAACCAACACGAGCAGCATCAACAACAAAATAACAGGAATCAAAAATTATTGGTCATTGATATTGCTCAATATCAATGATTTCAATTCCCCAATAAAAAGAAACATACTGGCGGAATGGTTGCAAAACCAGGTTCTATCCTTCTGCTGCATTCAAGATACACGCCCCAACATCCAAGATAACCATTAGCTCAGGGTAAAGGGTTGGAAAACAATGTTCCAAACAAATGGATTTAAGCAAACTGATGTAACAATTTGAATATCTAACAAAATTGACATCAAACCAAAACTAATCAAAAAAGATAGGAAAGGGCACCACAGGCTCATCAAAAAAAAAATCCACCAATATGACAGTTCAATTCTTAACATCTATACTCCCAAACACAAGTGCACCCACATTTGTAAAAGAAACACTACTGAAGTTCAAATCGCATGTCAACCCTCACACACTGATAGTTGGGGACTTCAGTACCCAACTCTCACCAATGGACAGGGCACCCAGACAAAAAACTAAACAGAAATGCTGCCGCTAACAGACAGTATAAACCAACAGACCTAAAATATATTTACAGAACATTTCATCCAAACACAAAAGAATACACCTTCTCCTTTTCACCTCATAGAACTTCCTCCAAAACTGACCACATGCTTGGACATAGAGTAAGTCTCAACAGATATAAGAAAACTGAGATAACTCCCTTCATCCTATTAGTTCACCACAGACTAAAGAAAGATCTCAATAATAATAGCAACAATAGAACGCTTACAAACTCATGAAAACTGAACAGCTCTCTACTGAATGAAAAGTGTCAAGACAGAAATAAAGAAAGCAAACAAAGACTTCCTGGAATTCAAGGAAACAAGTACACAGCATATAAAAACTTATGGGATACAGTGAAAGTAGTTCTAAGAGGCAAGTTCATAGCAGTAAGTGCCTACATAAAATAAATTTTCTTAAAAAATGGAGAGATCTCATACTGGCAACTTAATAGCACATCTGAAAGCTCTAGAACAAAAAGAAGCAAACATACCCCCAAAAGGAATAGATGTCAAAGATAATCAAACTGAGGGCTAAAATCAACAAATTAGGAAAAAAGAGAACAATGCAAAGAATCAATGAAACCGAGTTTTTTCTTTGACAAAATCAGCAAGATAGACCCTTATCCAAACTAACTAAAAAGTGCAGACAGAATATCTAAATTTACAAAATTTAAAACAAAAAAAAAAGGAACATAACAGCAGACAGAGAAAATCCAAAGGATTATTAGGTCATACTTCAAAAAAAACTGTACTCCAGAAAATTTGAAAACCTAAAATTCCTTTATAGATGTCACTTACCAAAGTTAAATTAAGATCAGATAAACAATTTAAATACAGATAACCCCTAAGGAAATAGAAGCAGACGTTAAAAGTCTCCCAACCAAAAATGGCACAGGGCAAAGAAGAGCTAATACCAATACTCCTCAAATTATTCCACAAAGTAAAAACAGAAGGAACAATGCCAAATTCATTTTATGAGGCCACAGTCACCCTGACACCACTGAGAAAACAAACACCACTATAAAACCTCAACAACACAATAGCCAGAATTGACACACATATTTCTACAATATTTTAAATATCGGTGGTCTCAATTCTCCAATTGAAAGCTTTAGGATGACTGAATGGATCAAGAAACAAAATTTGAGGCCCGCCACCTAAGGAAGCTCGTGAAAGGCACCCGGGGCCAGGCAGAAGACACCCAGGCCCACCCTTCACCTCACAGAGTGGGCGGCAGGCAAGCAGGTGCGTGCCGCTATGGCGAACAAGTCTGTGGTGGTGTAAGGGAGAGAAAGAGACAGGGAGCAGTGTGTGCACCGTGGAGAGAGGTGCATTGCCCTTGGAGACGCAAATGACAATGAGGACCAAGCAGCTGTGAGTGGCCTACACTGCCATCTCAGCCCATGGGGATATACAAATCCGTGCTACTGCCAAGGGCCATGTCTGAAGACAGAGCTTATGTTCCAGCCATGGTCTGCGCTGTCTGTGGCCAGTGTTACCACCAAAAGTCCATGGTCTGGGCTGCCACCTTAAACCATGATGGTGTGCGTGGGCCATACTGCCCCCAAGTGGATGCAGGTAGCCTGCACTGCCGTCTGGGACCAGGTTGGTGGTGTCTGTGGTCCAGGCTGCCTCTAAGGACCTTGTCTAGGTCTGTGGTCCCACTGCAGCCAAAGGTCGTGTTGCTGCTGCCAGAAATCATGTGGAAAACCGTGATTTCATGATCCCGCTGACTATAAAGAGCAAGGAAGTGACTTTTGCAATTATAGCGATGATTGCAGGCACACAGTTGGGAAGAAGGCACATGGAAGACTTCTATGGCAACCCCTACTCCCCTAAACTCCCCCTCCCAAACGTAGCCGCCTAGACAGGAAGTGTGGGAAGGAGGCTGAAGTTGGCTTTCTATAATTGATGGCATCTGACCCGGGTTCTGGAGGGGGAAGATTCAGTTCTATTTTGGGGGCTGGCCACTGGGAGTTGGACCATGTTCTGGTGAGCATATAACACAAATTAGACTTTTTTTAAATTTCCATTTTCATATTGGGGTCTCTTTGGGGGGGTTACAAGGGTAGGGGCAGACATAGAAGGACCGAGAGATAAGTGTGATTCTGAGGAATGATGTGAAAGGCCCAAAGAATCAATAAAAAAAAAAATTTACAAAAAGAAGAGAATCAAAATATATCTGTCTGTTCTCTACAAGAAACACATCTAAGCTTTATAACAGTACCGCCTTAGAGTTAAAGAATGAAAAAACATATAATGGAACCAGGAAGCAAACAGATAGGCTATCCTAATACCTGACAAATCGACTTCAAACTAAAGCTAATCAAAGGAGATAATGAGGGGTCCATCATTCTAATCAAGAGAACAGTTAACCAAGAAGGCTTTACTATCCTAAAATATGCACAACAAACTCTGCTACATGTATATTATTTCATAAAAAAAAATCATACTAAAATTTCATTTGATGATGATAATAATAATTATAATAATGTCTTACTAGAGTTAAAGCACAGATTAAAATCAATCCATTAATAGTAGGTGATTTCAAAACCCCACTTTCCCCAACAGACAAAAACAAACAGAAACATCAGAATTAATTAACATCATCCACCAAATGGGCTTAACAAGTCCTACAGAATATTTTACCTAACCACCAAAGAATAAACATTCAACGAAGCAGGACATGAAGGTCTCTATAAAACATGCCACATTATGGGGCACAAAGCAAATTTTTACAAATTCTGGATGATTGAGCAACTATTGTATCCTATCTGACCACAAGATAAAAAGATTTAAAACTGACAACAAAAAAATCTTTAGTAAACACACACACACTCATGAAGATTAAATGACTCTTTACTGAATGAGCCAAAGAAGAAATAAATAAAAAAATGTCCTAGAAGTAAATGAAAATGAAAACACTACACAATAAAACCACTGGGACACATTAAGAGCAGTTCTACAAGAGTAATTAATATCTCTACTGCCAATAACAAAAAATCAGAATGAGTCAAAATTGGAGATTTAGTGATACAACTAAAAAATTTGTAAAAAACAAGAACAAACCAAATCCAAACCCACTCAACAGCAATAAATAACAATAAATCAGCAGAAATCAATGAATAATGAAGAAAATGACAGACACAATCAGTGAATCTAAGAGTCAGTTCTTTGTGAAGACAAACAAACTTGATAATCCATTGGTCCAACTAGTCAAAACAAGGAGCTGATGGAAGAAGGGAGGACCCGAATTAACAGAATCAGAAATAAGGAAGGAAACATTGCAACAGACACCAGAGAAATTCAATATATTACAAGGGACTATTTTAAACCCTGCACTTAATTAAGCTGGAAAACCTAAAGGAAATAAATGAATTCCTAGATTCACGCTAACCAAAAAATTAAACCAAGAAGTCAACAGCCTAAGCAGTTCCTAACAAATGAGGAAATGAATGGAGTCACCACAGAATTCTACTAGACTTTCAAAGATCTACATTCACCCTTCTTGAACTATTTTTTAAAATATAAACAATGAGCACAGCAAAACCTCTTCTAAGTCAGTATCACACTAAAACCAAAGCTAGGTAGCAACACAACCATACAAGAAAATTATAGGTGAATATCCCTAATTGATATGTACTTTAAGTGTTCAGTAAAATGGTTGCAAATGGAATACAAATATACTTCAAAAAGATTATATGGTACAACCAATTTATCTTTTCCCCTGAAATGCAGGGATGGTTTAACACACACAAGTCAAGAAAATACTAACTCGCATAAATGGATTTAAATATAAAAATCACATGATCAACTCAATGTAGGTAGAAAAGGCCTTGGAGAAATTCCAAATACCTCCGTGATAAAAGTCCTGGAGAACGTAGGGCTAGAGAGTACATACTGCAACATAATAGTATCTATATATAAAAAAAAAACCCATAGCCAAATTCATCCTAACTGAAGAAAAGCTTGAAGCAGCCCACTGAAGTCAGGAATGGGGCAGGGTGTACACTATCTCCATTCCTTCTCAACACTGTATTTGAAGTACCAACTTGAGCAGCCAGACAAGAGGAGGAAACTAAAGGATATAAACAGGGAAATAAGAAGTCAAGTTATCTCTATTCATAAATAACATGATGCTATGAATTAGAGAATTCAAAAATTCTGCCAGAAGGCTTCTAAAAATGATAAGCCAATTCAGCAATGGGGCAGAATATAGAATCAATTTATATAAATTAATAAAAAGCTTTCTTTTCAAGACAGGGTTTCTCCATAGCTTTTGGTTCCTGTACTGGAACTAGCTCTTGTAGACCAGGGTAGCCTCGAACTCACAGAGATCTGCCTACTTCTGCCTCCTGAGTGCTGGGATTAAAGGTGTGTGCCACCACCACACAGCCAATAAAAGCTTTCTAAATAGCAGTGACATGCAGAGAAAGAGATCATGGACACACTCCCATCCACAATAGCCCTCCCAAAAATAAAATATTTATGAATAAACCTAACCAAGGAAATGAAAACCCCTTCAATGAAAATGTTAAACCTCTGAGGAAAGAGATAGAAGAAGACATTTAAAAAAAATCCCAAGCTTGTGGATTGATAGAATTACCACTGTAAAATGCTGGGTGGTGGTGGCGAAGGCCTTTAACTCAGCACTCAGGAGGCAGAGGCAGAAGCAGGTGACTCTCTGTGAGTTCAAGGCCAGCCTGCTCTACAAGAGCTAGTTCCAGGACAGACTCCAAAGCTACAGAGAACCCTGTCTCAAAATAACATGAACATTTTACCAAAAGCCATTTGTAGATTAAATACAATTCCAATCAAAATTCCCATCTTATTCATCACAGAAATAGAAAAAGCTATCCTAAAATTCACATGGAACCACAAAAGATTCCCAGAGAGCCAAACAATCTTGAACCAAAAGAACAACGCAGGAGGAACTACCATTACAGACGTTAAGAAGCATTACTGAGCCACAGTAATGAAAACAATATGGTACCCAAATGAAATCAGACATGAGACCAGTAGATCAAAATCAAAGAGCCAAACATGAGTTCATGTAACCACAGCCATCTGATACTCAACCATTATGCCAAAAGCATATACTGGAGATAATATCTTTAAAAATGGTGCTAGAAAAAAATGGGATGTCCACATACAGAAGAATGAAATTAGATCTGTATCAAACACCCAGTACAAAAACTAACTCAAAATGGATCAAAGCACTAAATGTGAAACTGAAAGACCGAAAGAGCTAGAAGAAGGCATAGGCAGTGCATACATCACATAGGTGTGGGAAAGAACTTCCTGAATAGGGTCCCATTAGCCCAGGTATTGAGGCCAACAACTGACAAGTAGGACTTCATAAAACTAAACAGATTCTGCAAAGCTAAGGAAACAACCCAGTAAAGAGGAAGCTCTCATAATGGGAGAGACTATTTGTCTAGCTAGGCACCTGAGAGAAGATTAATATCCAGAATATATCCAAATATCCAAACTCAAAAAAAAGAACATTGAATAAAAGAGAGTTCCCAAAAGAACAGCAAGTGGCTAAGAAATACCTGAGAGGGAATCCAGAGGATCTAACAATTAGGGAAATGAAAATTCAAACAGCTCTGAGATTCCATTTCATCCCAGTTAGAAGGGCAAAGAGCAACAAGACAACCAACGGCACACAGCAGAAAGGATGTGGGGAAAGGGAACCTTCAGTTACTGTCAATGGAATTGCAAACCAGTGCAGCCACTATGCAAATCCGTGTGCAGAATTCTCTAAAAGCTAAAACTGAATCCATGTTTGATCCTTTCATCCCATGCGTTGGCATATGCCCAAAGGACTCAATATTCCACTCCACGGGCACTTGTTCAGCGATGTTCATTGCTGCTCTCTTCATAATAGCCAGGAGATGAAAACAACCTAAATGTCCTTTAGCTGACAAATGGATGACCAAAGAATGGAACATATATATACTCTGGACTTCTATGCAGCTGCAGAAAATGATTAAATCTGGAGGTAAATATATAGAACTAGGAAAGACCATGTTGAGTGCAGTCACGGAGCTCCAGAAAGACAAACCCACGTTGTTCTCACTCGTCTGAGGCTGCTAACTCCCAGTCTTCAGAAGTAGAGTGCGTATCCTTGAGTAGCTGAGAAACTAAGAAAGCAAAATGGAACCACTGCCTGGGTAGGGGGTTGGAGGAGCGATGGAGAGGGAAATAGCAGGGTGCAAGGGATTGAATTGTGGAAATGGGAAAGAGGAGCTCTGACCAGGTAACGGGGAAAGATAAATACAGAAGAAGGGGAATCAGGATAGAATATAGCAAGCATGCCTGGAATAGTCACAAGCAATCATGCTATTAACTATCTACCTTTTTAGAAACCTATAATACATGTAACTCTGTGTATAAATAGACACAGTTTAAATGAAATTTCCTCATCTTGACTGACAATGTTTTCTCCAAGCGCCAAAGACCACACTATACAAAGACCCAACACTGGGCATGAGAAAACTTTGGAATTGTGGGTCAATGTTGTCCGAGAAATGTCCAAAACATAGGTTATTGTTCTTGCGCTTGATTGCCCCCCCCCAGAAGTGGAAAGCAAGACACTATGCACGTCAGCATCAGTGCTCAGAGGTCTCTGAAGTGGACCTCCTCTGAGTGCCTCCTCCTTCGGGACTAGCTTTCCTGGTAGGAGAAGGCACCATGAATGTTTCTGAAGAAAGAAGGCAACCAACTCTTCTGCACAGCTGTGATACTGCCTAGGAGTGACACCAGTGACCAGTATGGCAGAACCCTAATGGTGGATTAGTGGCACACAGACCTTGGCAATAAACAAACGCTCTTTAACTGAACTTAAAACCTACTCTGGAAGAGGGCAATCATGTCTGGTACTGGAAATATCACCAATTACTAAGGGCTAGCAAAGTCAATGGATGTTGGAGGAGAACCAAGAAACCACCACTTTACTAAACTGGTATAATCCCTAACTACATTTCAACATTTTTGTCCTCATATCCACAGCCACGTGTAGCACTTATCCCTCATCAAGGAAATTACTCTTTGTGACAGACAGTGACCATAACAGAGAACAACAACCAATCAAAATTCAGGGAGTTGTAGAGCCCAACCCCAGTGGATAGATACCTCTACAAAGCAACTCTTGCACCCAAGGGGCAGGGAACATTGCAGAAGAAGGGGTGGAAATTTTGTAAGAGCCAGAGGATCAGGGAGTTTACTATGGCACTGTGTCTTCTAGTAATGGCAGAAGAAACACCTGGAGAGTCTCACCAATATGACTCCCTAAACAGGAACTGAACAAGAATGGCACCATAGGCATGCCAAAGCAGACAAGCAAAAGACCGCCAAGACCGAATCCTACTTAAGGAACTACAGACAGCTAAGGAACACTGAGAGTAGCAAAAACAAAACAGTGTTCCCCAGAGAAGCACACGCCAATTGATTGCCCAGTGCCAAATGGTTGTTCCTGAAAGCGTGCATACAATTAACATTTTACAGACTGAGCAGGTTATACTCAGGAGTACTCATGCATGCACATAAACATATATGCATGTAGCAAAAATTAATAAATAAGAAAAAGAAACCAAGAATCTTTAAAGTGACTGAAGTGGGGAATATAGGTGAGTTTAGAGGGAGAAAAGGGAAAGAGAAAATAATGTATTCGTGGTATAAAATTTACTTCTTTGTATTTTATGGCATTGATGGTTTGCCTGCATATATGTCTGTGTGAGGGTGTAGAGGCCCCTGTAACTGGAGTCATAGGCAGTAGTAAGCTGCCATGTGGGTCCTAGGAATGGAACCTGGGTTCTCTGGAAGAACAGCCAATTCTCTTAACCAACTGAGCCACCTCTCCAGCCTCCAAATGTATTTATATTATAATCTCAATGGCTCGAGAGATGGCTCTGCCCTTATAGGCTAGGCTCACAACCAATAATATATTCTCAAGAATTAAATATGTATATATATATATATATAAAGATTTTAAAGTTATACTATGTTTTATGTTGGAATAGTAACATGATATTGAAAATAAACAGGGAGAGGTTATGGCTTAAGAGTGATTGACAAGGGGGTCGATTGTGCTGGTTAGATTGTGTCATTTGGGATGAAGCACCTTTACCTGAAAACATGCCTCCTTCAGGTTGCCTGGAGGCAAGACCGCAGGACATTTTCTTGACTAATGATTGGCTTGGGAATGCCCACCTCACTGTGAGCAGTATCACCCTGGACAGGCAATTCCAGGTTATATAGTTTAACAAACCGAGTGGGTAACAGAAAACAAGCCAGTAAGCATCCCTCCAGGGCTTCTTTTTGCTTTCTGCCTCATTCCTTCCCTGACTTCCCTCAGCCATGGAAGCTGTAAGATGAAATAACCCTTTCCTCCTCAACTTGCTTTGAGCCGTGGTGTTGATTCCAGCAACAAGTACCCTAGGACAAATGGTGAGCCCAAATGAGCCCTTCGTTCTATCAGTTGCTACAGTGCTTAATTGTGGCAACTAAATGCTTTGATCAAAAATCTTTTCCACTTGGGAATCATACGACAATGATTGCAATGGATTACGGACCTTGTGCGATGCCACCATTAAGCACAACCGGTAAGGGGGCCCCGGTATAAATCCAAGCAGGATCGTGTGGTACCTGTGGAAAGAACGCAGCCTTTGGGCCAGCAGGTGCTCCAGGGCCAGCACTTTCTCCAGCAGCAGGCCACGCACGGCTGTC
>LOEQ01006302.1:48554-63020 GCA_001685075.1 Bramus lutescens | reverse complement strand
CTGGCTGGACTGATGCGCTGTGCAGTCAAACGCCAGACATGAATCTCATGCTTCAGTTCTGCAGAGAAATAAGGCCAAGGCACTGAGTCTCTCCCATCCTCAGGCATTAGCAACGGCCTCCACTGTCCCCATGCACCAACAATGGGCATTCATGTTCCACCTAGCACAGGCTCTTCTCAGCATGAGCTATGGTGATAGAACCAGATGACAGCACTGAACTCTGAAAGTCATCATTTAGCAAGAAAAGCCATTTCAGCGCTGCCTGAAGAACAAAGTCCTTTCTCAAGCAACATCTTATTAATTCACTTATTGATTTATTATTGTTGTACTTTTGTTTGAGCAATGTCTTACCTCCACAACCCTAGCCCATTCTTACTGGCTCTCATATCAACCAAAATCTGCACGTTGCTGCTGTGCTTTTAATACAGTTTGCCGTCGCTTCTCAGCTGTTTGGCTAAAAGCAAGAGATCTGGCTTGTCCTCTCCAAACTATGTGACAGGCCATGGAGCAGCAAAGAGACCTCGCCAGTTGCTGGAGCCACGCTCTAGGGTTTACAGTCTCCTGGACAGTAAGTTTTATAAATAAGCCTCTAACTTTTTACCTTGCTAAGCCATGGTAGTTATAACAACACAAATGAACTCAGTCAATTGCCCAGTCTCTGAATGTTTTCAGAAAGAGAGCTCTTGGATAGCAGCAGTAGGGATATGGCTCTCAGGAAGCCATGCTTAGCACCTCTAGAGGGCTTCTGGTAAGAAAGCAGGAAGCAGGAATGCCTTCCCTCTCCTATCTCACACAGGAGAGATTAGGAATCAGCTGGTGAGATGCTGGCCAGAAAGAAGCAAACAACACCACCTTCACCCAATGCTGCATTCAGACACCTTCTGATGGGGAATAGGAGAGAGGTGTTTGCCATCCTTTGCTTCTTAAGAGTGTAAGATATTTTATGAGGCTTACACTTAACCTCTATTTTACAGTTTGAAAATTATATATATGGAAAAGGCCAAGATGGTAAACTAAAAGCAAGACAACCTCCATGGCTACTCAATAGCATCAGACTGAAGCAGCTGAGAGCAGCTTGTTGGACAAGTTGGAGGTATCTGTGGAAAGCCATTGCTCCTAAGCATGCAGCATCCTGTGGACAAATAAATACCTTCCTGGTGATCCTGTGGGGGAGTGGACCCCTCCTGCTTATAGGACTGTCCCCTGGGGCTGGGGAAGAATACTACAACAGACTCTGCAGCGTGGGAAGGTGCTCATACCTACCGACAATCTCGCCGGGCTCCTTGTTATAAAGCTTTCTGTTCCAGTACAGAAGTCTGAGGAGTGGGAAGGAAACCAGGAGAATGAGGCAGATCCCAAGGAACATGTGCACTGTGAAACCAGCAAAGTCCAGGCCCTGGAAGAGCAAAGGAGCAATACGTGATGCATGTGTGGAGGTGGGGGAGGTGAGGATGTGAGCTGTAAACAAGAGTAGCTCTGGACAAGAATCTTGCAGCCAAACATGGATGCTTAGTAAGTCTGAAATGGTCAAAGCCTTTCTGTTGTTATTTGTTCATTTTTGCGAGACAAGGTTTCTCTGTGTAGCCCTGGCTGTCCTGGAACTCACTTTGTAGACCAAGCTGGGCTCAAACTCAGAGAGCTCCTCCTGTCTCTGCCTTCTGAGTGCTTGGATGAATGGTGTGCACCACCAGCACCCAGCTGATTAAAGACTTTTTTATACGTTCTGTGTTTTTGAAAAACCAGTGGTTATGTAAATTACAAGCCACCTTAGAAGGGAACAGAAATAAGCAACCACAGCTAGCTCCTACCTAGATTTAGACTGTCTCTGTCACAGGGCAAATGTGTTGCCCCAGGATGAGTAGGGATCAAAACATTGAATAATGTGGTCATGTATATTCATTTATTTATTTGTTAATCTTTTTAATTCTTGGCTAAAATACCTGCTATGGGTTGGAAGGGGCAGTCTCCCCACTCTTGGCCACTACAGCACGTGCACAGAGCACAGAATCAGCTATAAGTGTGCTAGGGAGGCAGCCTCTCCCTTCCTTCCAGCTTTCTCTGTCTGCCTGTGGGACCACGTCGTGGTCATTTGTTGAATGTGTTTCATTTTGATAAAAAAAAAACACCTTTAGGTTAATTTGTTAGTGAGTAACTCAACAATATTCTTAGCTAATTTTGCTCTTTAGTTTATTTTGTTTTTTTATGTAGATCCTTAAGCAAATATGCACAATATCTCTTGAGCCCAAGAAAGACAGATGAGCCCTTAAAGATAATCACCTATAAGAATTCAAGTAGTTTCCATGAATAGTTACTGCTATGGGGGGGTCAAGGGTAGCACAGTCTTGTGGGGCATTAGAATCTCAGAAATTGAAGGGTCTTGGCAGGAAGGGTGTGGTCACAGAGGTCACAGCAGCACAGCTGTGCCATGAGCCATGCTCACATAGGTAAAGGTAGAAAACCCCATGGGTGTTCAGTAAGCTGCTTCAGGAAAACCACCTTCCACCACCTCTCACTACAGAGCTCAGGTTAATTGCCCCAACCTCCCAAGTAATAGAGTTGTAGGTATGTGTCACCAAACCTTGCTCAGAACTCAACAAGTTCTGGGAGTTCCTCAGTCAAAACACTACCTTGAACTTGAACTTGAACTTTATCTATAGAATTCATACCCCAGATAGCTGATTGAAAGATAGTTGTTTCTTAGGTGTTTGTAAAAATGCTGTAATTTCCTTTAAAACCAGAAGAAAAAAATGAGCCCAGGGGTGCTGAAGAGATGGTTCAATGTTATAGAGCACTGACTGTACTTGCAGAAAGTGTGGGAAGTCCTTCTGTCTATGTGTTGCTTTTACTGGTTAATGAATAAAGAAAGTGTCTTGGCCTGTGATAGAGTAGAACTTAGATAGGGGGGGGAAACTAAACTGAATGCTGGGGGAAAGAAGGTGGAGTCAGAAGATGCCATATAGCTGCTGCTGGAAACAGACAAGCTGGAACTTTGCTGGTAAGCCACAGCCATGTGGTGATACATAGATTAATAGAAATGGGTTAAATTAAGATGTAAGTGTTGGCCCAGTCACAGAGCCGCCACCGAGGACTCAGCTCCTTCCCCCTCTAGCTCCCTTGCTTCCCGACGCTCCACACCCCCCCACGGCCTTCTCCCACAGTCGCCTTCTGCAGGCTGTTTCCACAGGCCATTTCCACTGAGGAAAAGGAATCGTATCGTATGTCCGCTATTCAGAACCTCCACTCTTTCGACCCCTTTGCTGATGCAAGTAAGGGTGATCACCTGCTTCCTGCTGGCACTGAGGATTATATCCATATAAGAATTCAACAGAGAAATGGCAGGGAGACCCTTACCACTGTCCAAGGGATCGTTGATGATTATGATAAAAAGAAACTAGTGAAGGAGTTTAAGAAGAAATTTGCCTGCAATGGTACTGTAATTGAGCATCCAGAATATGGAGAAGTAATTCAGCTACAGGGTGACCAGCGCAAGAACATACATTTGCCAGTTCCTAATAAAGATTGGACTGGCTAAGGATGATCAGCTGAAGGTTCATGGGTTTTAAGTGCTTGTGACTCTGAAGCTTAAGTGAGGATTTCCTTACAATGAGTAGAATTTCCCTCCTGTCCCTTGTCACAAGTTTTAAAACCTCACAGCTTGTATAATGTAACCATTTGGGGTCTGCTTTTAACTTGGACTAGTGTAACTCCTTCATGCAATAAACTGAAAAGAGCCAAAAAAAAAGATGTAAGTGTTGTCTGAGTTTCTGTCCTGCCTGGTTCCCACAGTTGTTAGGTCCCAAAGAAATCGCACAGAGGTCTATATTAATGATAAACTGATTGGCCCATTAGCTCAGGCTTCTTATTGCCTCTTATAATTTATATTAACCCATTATTCTTATCTGGGTTNAGAGGTCTATATTAATGATAAACTGATTGGCCCATTAGCTCAGGCTTCTTATTGCCTCTTATAATTTATATTAACCCATTATTCTTATCTGGGTTAGCCACATGGCTCGGCGCCTTTTTCAGTGGGGTAGGAAACATCTTCCTTCTCCTGTGTCTGGGCAGGACTACAGAGGGACCTTCCCTCTTCCCAGAATTCTCCTGTTCTCATTGACTCACCTCTACTTCCTGTCTGGCTGTCCTGCCTATACTTCCTGCCTGGCTACTGGCCAATCAGTGTTTATTTAAAACATAATTGACAGAATATAGACAATTGTCCTGCACCATGTAAGAGGTAGCCAATAAGAAGCTAGAACTAATAGGCCAAGCAGTGAATTAATTAATACACTTCCTGTGTAGTTATTTTGGGGATGAGCAGCCAGGAACAAAGAAGCAGCTTTTCTACTATAGCAGAAGACCCAGATATTTTCCCCCAGCATCCACATGGTGGCTCACAACTGTCCAGTTACATGTGACAGACTAACCTCTTTTGTCCAAGGGATTAGAAACCCCCTTCTAGCCTTTGTGGCACCAAGCATGAATGTGTTGCATAGACATGCATGGAGGCAAAAAACACCCATACACAAAAAAATTAAAAAAAAAACAAATCAGCATTAAAATTTTAAGAAGCCTAAGAAAATGGCTTACATGTAATATCAATCCATTTACCTTTAAATCAACCAGGGCCTAAGACCTAATTTTTAGTTTTAGCAAATACAGCCTGAGGAGATGGGAGTTCTGTATCCTGAGTAACTCTGGGTCTGTTCAGAATGTAAGCACCAAACTTTCCTCCCATTATAAACAGAGGGACAATTAAAGAAAGGAGAGACAAGAACAATGAGAAGAGAGAAACGTTAACGAGGCCCTGGGAGACAAGCACAGCACTGAATGGAAGTTGCTAGAAGAGTTTTGCAGGTAAACTTATCAAGCAAAAGAGAGGCAGAAGAGAAAAACCCAAACTGACCCTTTTCAGAAAGAGCCGGAGCAGATGCAATAAGCCGTTGAATGCTGATGTTTTCCCTGAGCCTACTGGACACGTGTGTACGCAACCCATTACCCCATCTCATCCCTTCGTAATTTCCTAGACGTTTCTCGTTGATGTTCTTAGTAACAAAACTACCTCCCAACACATTGACATCAACGTAAATGCAGCCCTTCCATCCTGCAGGGCCTTTCTTGCCTTTCCTCTCCTACTTCCAGTCCTTCACTTATGATAATGGTGTGCACTGTGGCAGTGGGGACCCTGGTTCACAGCACTTAAGTAAAGGATGCTGTACAGAGTGCTCAGGTGAGCTGTGCATTTCCTGAAAGCAACCCTACTGTGCTGCTCCTTACCATCTTCCTCAGCTCCTGGTTGGAAACAATGATGACATTGGGTGGGTCCCCAATGGCAGTCGCAGCTCCTCCAATGTTTGTGAAGATCACTTCTGCGATGAGGACTTGTCTTGGATCAAGATTGAGCACCTCGCATAACCTATCGTGGATATAAGAAAGTGGTAAGGCCTGTGTGCAACGCGAATGTTTAAAGCACTTGCTTGTACAAGGGAGGCATACTCATGCACAGAAACACATATACACACATGCACACACACAGTCTGGGAGAAGAGTAAGGCATGGAGTGAGCCTCAGCTGCAACATCCTTGGGTACCTGAAGGGAGTACTGTGTTCTGTATGGACGGCCCTATAGAAGAAGGACCTGCAGCAGGTGGATGGGCACTGGCCATCAGACACCTTGAGACAGGAGAGAGGCGGGTGGTCAAAAGTCGCCAGCAATAACATCAAAGTCTGCTGACTTAGTCCCTCATCTGTCTTCCCCTTTTCTGAAGAGACCCTAAACACTCTCTCTCTCTCTCTCTCTCTCTCTCTCTCTCTCTTTCTCTCTCTCTCTCTCTCCTTTCTTTGAATTACCACCTTAATTACTTCTTCCTTGGCCATCGACCTCTGTCTTGGCTGTATGGGATTTGCCTTGGAATCTTTGGAAGTCCTAAAACCCTGATCACCTGAAGACTAAGTCCTTGGAGTAGGTGGAAGGATGAAAGTGTGGGAATTCGTGAGCAAAACTCCTGGTGTCTGGTGATCTATATGTGTGACTTGCCCGTGTCCTGCATGACAGTCTGATCTACATGCATGGCTTGCTGTGTCCCACATGACATCCTATCTTTTGGAAAGCAATGCACATGTCTTTCAATTTCTCGTGGTATTACTGAGCTGTGCTGATACCTGTACCTGTCTAGAGTTCTGCAGTCATACAAGCCAGAATTACTGGATTGGAGGTCAATGACCTGGACTCCAGTGAGGGGATTGATACTATCCCTTGTCTTTTTGTAGATGTTGAGGAAGGAGCCTTGAGCCAGGTGGTACAACCAGAACACAAATCCGCCCCAAAGCTGATCTTCCTTTCCATATTGGAAGCGTTCTACACACCTTATGGTAACAGGTGTAAAAAGGAGCATTGTGGTGACATTGTCTAAGAAGGCAGAGAGGATGGCAGCAATGAGGCAAAGCATCATGATCATGGCCCACACTCTTCCTCGAGAAAGCTGGTACGCCTAGGATACATATACAGGAAGGAACAAGCCAAAATCAGTTCATTCATGACATAGAAGCTATGTTCTTCTCCAAGACATGGGGACCAAAATTCTCATTCCGAATTTGCAATTTTGTTTAAGAGATATTTTTTAAAAGAAGTATTCAATCCCAAAACTAAAGGCCAGCACCAGCCTTTGCATTAAAAGAGTGTGCCAAGGTCTCCTCATCCAGTAGGGCACGGCACATCCCTCATGCACTATGCACGGAAGGGTCAGTTTAACCCTTCAGACCTGCTGACAGAGCATCCAGGGGTCCAGTTAAAATGATTGTTTGATTAGCAAGCATGAGGTCCAGGGTTCAATGCCCTGCACTTCATAAACAGGATGCAGTGGCTCAGGTCTGTTGTGCCTGCAGTGGGGAGATGGAAGTGAGCCATCACCAGCTCAGCAATACAATGAGTTTGAGGCCAGACTGTGCTAAACGAAGGCCTGTTTGAAAATAGAAAGGAGGAGAGGGCAAAAGAGAGCAAGCATGGGGAAAGGCGAAGAAGAAAGGGATCCTTCCAGACTGATGTAAAATCATTGTGGAAAATGTGTGCAATCCAAGCAAACCGATCCCATAGAAGCAGAGAACCAGAATAGAGGCTACAAGGTGGGGAGGGAGAGAATAGAGAGATTCTGGTCAAAGGGTACACGGTACAGTGAGGAGGTTTGGATCTGGAGAGTCACAGGCACAGTCAACGTCGTGTATATTTCAAAATAACTTCAGAAGTGAATTTCAAGCCGGGTGTAGTGGCTCACACCTTCAATCCCAGCACTTGGATTGAAGGCTGAGGTGGGATGATCTTGGTAAATTGAGACCAACCTGGTCTACACAGGGAGTCCTAAGACAGCCAGGGCTATGTTGAGAGACACTGTCTCAAAAGCAAAAACAAAAACAAGTAAATTTCAAATATGTCACCATAAAAATGATATGTAAGGATAATGCTAGCTGGCTTGATTCAATCATAACACACTGTGTATGTGTACATTGAAACATCATAATATACCCCCAGACATATACAATTATCGTTTGTCAATCAAATAATAGTAATTATAAGTTAAAAAACAAAAACAAGACCTTTAAGGAGTTAGCATTTTAGCCCAGTGATGGGATCTGTGCCAAGCATATGCAAGGCCCTTTGCCCAGGCCCCAGCAGAAATGAATAAATATGGTCTAAACAGGATTAAAATAACAACAAAAAATGCTTTTCCCAGATTTAAAAACCAGGACTGTATATGTCTAGAAAGTAAGCATTGGAATTACGTCCCCAAACACAATCAGAAGTTGATGGCTTGATGCATACAGACTCTTACATGTAAAGTGTGTTTTGATGCGTAGCACTAAGCAGCCCGCTCCAATGCTGCTGCACAAATGCTTGGGGAGAGAGCTCTCTGCCTTGAGCTCTCTCTTCATTTACTTATGGAGAAGTTGGAAGTATAGCTCTGAGTCATGCTTAGCACAGCAATTACACCCAAATTTCCGGAGGTCGTTTTGAAAGGAGGATGGAATTTTAAATATTTTAATTTACTAAATGTATGATATTAGAATAATAAATAGCATCGTTCAGTTAGTTAATATTATTAATTATCAATTACATATTTGTGCTTCTATTGCTCTGATTATATGTAAGTATTTTTATGCTTGTTATTTATTGATTTGGTATATGGCCATCAAGTACAACATTACACCTACCTTTACAGCACAGTAATCAAAAAATCCCGTTTCTGAAAATATGGCTACTAAGATCATCTAAAAAGGAAAGACAAAAAGTAGGTAGCGAAATTTTCTTAACAAAATACCACATTGGAACAATATCATAATGACCCCATCACGAGTTTGCACTCTGGTTCCTGATATCTGCATCATCAAGAGCAACTTTGTCTTGTTGGATGTCTCACTTTCGGTCATCCACATGCCCATAGCTGGGCAGTTATGGCACACACATCCTGCACTCTAAGGGCAGAGGTGGCAGATCCCAATGAGTTCAGCCTGGTCTCCACAAAGCAAGTTACCCACACGTCTGTCATTTCAATTGACCACTATGATCACCTTGAGCAGAAGCTCTTACTGATGGTTTTATATATTCCTAACCTGGATGTTGTCCTAAGACAGGTAATCGACCCATCTAACCCTGACAGCAAACATCAAGTGCTATTCTCCCTCGTTTTATAGACCAGAGACAGATGACTTGATCAGTCTTGAAGCTAGAAGCAGCGAAGGCCATAGGTCAGCGAGTGGCCTTTGTATCTAATTCTCCCCATACACAGCACTCAGAAATTAAATGCTTTAAATAAATAGCTTTAAACTGTGCCAAATTTTGGTTGCTAACATAATGAAACTGATTTTTTTTTCCTTACAGATCTGATGAACATGGACAAGCTGGACCGCTGGTAATGAGACTGACCTCCAGTCCCCTGTGCACTCGGAATGTTTACCTGCGTTTCCACTGATGACAAGAGATAAAGACAGCCACCACATGGACTAGCATGAATAATACCCCTCCCTTTATTCTGCGCTTAATCAACCAGAAATTCCAGCAAGCCTGAACTTGCTAGAAGGTTTCCCTTTTTACAAGAAGTGGAATAACACTCCATTTCTTCTTCTTCTTCTTCTTCTTCTTCTTCTTCTTCTTCCCCTTCCCCTTCCCCTTCCCCTTCCCCTCCCCCTCCTCCTCCTCCTCCTCCTCCTTCTCCTCTTCTTCTTCTTCTTCCTTACAGTTGTCTGATATGACTCCCTTTATTTATTCAGGTGCTTAAACCCTATCTTCTTCCCAGGCCAACACAGAGGTTGGTTTCTCTACGACGTTCCAGACCAGAGCACAGCCCCGCCTTCCTACCCTCCACCTGACTATGTGTTGAATATGAAATGAAAAAGTGCAGGTTCTAGTCCTCAGTAAGGTGTGCTTGGTTTACCATTCTGCACTTCAAGTCTCACTTCACCTCTGAATGTTCTATCCCTTGTGAGGTTGCTGTGAGAGCTTGATAAAAATTATACGAAGTACTTGGAAGACCAGGGACCCGATACACCTGTCAAATAAACTGCATGAAACAAAAATGCTTCCAAATCAATTCTGATTTAGCCCTGCCCTTGTCTAGAGCAGCTTCCTAGCTCAACAGGCCCCTGTGGGGCTGTGTGCGGTACTTCATGGGAACGTAAGTGGACAGATGTGGATGGCACCCTGTGTGGCAGTCTCTTTTCATGGGGAACCATTCCATTGTGGTCTGATGGAGAGACCGGGGCGAGCAGCCTCAGGAAGTAAGCCAGGCTAAATCAGGATCCCTTTGTGCACTGGCCCAATAGTAACAAAAGCACAGGATATCTAAGTGTCTGCTGGAACAATTTTAATTAAGCAAAAGAAATATCAGGTCATTTTTATAGGGTGAATTCCATTTCTCCTGCTCAAAATTTGTATGTTAAACTACTAACTCCCTGGTCCTCGAAATGTGGCTATACCTGGAGACAGGGCTTTTAAGAATGATGCTGAGATCATTAGGGTGGCCGGTAATTGAATATGACAGCTGGCTTTATAAGAGGATGGGATTAGGACATGGGCACATGAAGAGAAGACAGCCAATGAGGAGCCTCAATAGAGGCCAGACCTGCTGACAGCCTGATCTCAGACTTCAGCCTCTTTAGCTGTGAGAAAGGAATGTTTATTCATCAAATCACCTCATATGTCATGCTTTGTTATTGCCGTCCTTGGAAACTACTACACCATTTGCTTAACTTTTGAAAAAAAACAAAACAGTATATTATAGACACCTAGTGTGACCTCCTTCTTCTATCCAGATGACCAAGCCCGATTTGTTTCTCAACATCCTATTGGACAAAATTATCTCAAAGCCTGTACCTTGAGGCCTGTAGGACAGAAAAAAAAAACCTGGCTCGAGTTTGAAGGATAGCCTCAAAACTAATGAATGAGGACAAGACAGCAAAATCTAGGTAGACACCCCTCCAGCCAGAGGGAGGTCTTGGCTGTCTCTCATTGGCTGGAGGCACCCCCATATCACATCAGCCTGTATGATGTCACTTAGCCTATATAAGCTGATAAACTGAGTTCCTGCTTTGACTTGACTCCCTATCCTGTCTGACTGTCCTGCTTTGTGGGACTGTGGAACAGGCCAATAGCATACTCACCTTTCCCTGGGGAGGAGGCCCAGAAGCATCCCACACAACTATCGGCTCCTCCATGAAACCTTAGTTCAGAGCCTTGCTCCACCTTCCCCTTCAGAAAGGATGGCAGCTCTGAGTCCCTTTGAAGCCTAGAGTAGATGCCAGCAAAGAGATGACTGTCTGGTGGCTTCTACAAAGCGAGCCTCCCGATGTAGCACAGATGAATAACCCAGGAACCCATGATCTTTTCCACTGTTGTCCAAGGCCTTGCCAAGTCTCACTTGTTCTAGCTTAGCTGACTTACAACACATGCTCTATGCTAATCCTCTACGAGTTTATCTTTCCTTCCTACAAACCGACCTAGTAATGTTCCTCATAGCTTAACAGTATGATAAACTGACAAGCACTAGAACTACTACTTAGGGACATTTTTCTTTATATTATTTTTTGAAAATATTTATTTATTTATTATGTATACAATATTCTGTCTGTATATATGCCTTCAGGCCAGAAGAGGGCGCCAGACCCCATTACAGATGGTTGGGAGCCACCATGTGGTTGCTGGGAATTGAACTCAGGACCATTGGAAGAACAGGCAATGCTCTTAACCTCTGAGCTATCTCTCCAGCCCCAATATATTATTAAAATCACTTTCCCAATTACTGAAATTACTGAAATTGTTCTGTGGTTCATTTATTTAACATATGCCATTTTTTTAATTTTAAGGCTAATAACTCAAAAAATTGCTCACATACCGATGCCACATCATTGTTCAGCAAGCCCTAATGAGCCAGAGCACCGGTCATTTCCTCCTCCTTGGGAGAAATGAGCTAGACCTGCTCACACTTCTTAATCAAGCCCTGTCAAGAGGTACGCAATCTTGACTATAATGATAGGGATCAGCAACCATGGAAGAGTGAAGGACCCAGACTTGGAGCCATATCCTGCTGGGAGGACTGTAATTACCATGCCAAACAGCAGGGCCAGAGTCTCAAAATCAATCCACTCCACCACGTGGGTCAGGCTGGGTCTCTGTAATCAAAGCACAAATTTGCCAATTAATCCTGTGCATCAACCCTCTGACGAATGCTCAGAAAATGGCTGCCCTTAGTGCAAGCCCACACCTCGGGCCAAAGTTGGAAACACTCCATGCTCTTCCCTTTGAAATTGGATTATATCATTGCTGAACAGCACTCGTGACCCAACACATCTGTCGCATCAAAAGTATTCATGGGGAAAAGGGGTAAAATGTAACCCTGCTCCTGGAAGCTCTAGGGAGATTATTGCCTGAATTATTGCCTGAATTGCAGGTTTGGTCTGCACATGTTTCCCTCAGTGGAGTGGTATGATTGACAGCTGTCTGTCTGTTCTACTCTCCAAGGGCCACTAGCATGAAGTACAAAGTGAGGGACTGCCAGCACCTAGCCTGCTGGGAAAGGGCAACTCAGTGAATGACACAGGGGCTTCTTGATGCATGTACCTGCTACGTACCATATGTGCCATTTTCCAAATGAAAGATGATTTGAGCTACTTATGAGAACAGGTGCATGACTGGGAGATTTGGAGACAATCTCTCTCCAGCACAGACAGCACCCCAAATTCACGGACTGCATCCAGCTTGAAAAGGCCCCTCTTTCCCATGCTAGCACTTTCAATTTCCCCAAGTCAGTTCCCTGAAGTCAACACAGCCAATACCAGATGTGTACATCCTAGTTTGAGCATCAGCACTGCCTGGCAGAACGGGATCTCAGCCAACCCCAGCAGGAGAAGAACCTAAGTCTGTGATATAGACTGCTTGCTAATGAAAACCCTGGTCAGGTTTATTCCAAGACAACCTTGTCCCTGCCATGGACATCCTCGTCTTTCTTCTTACATGATGGGGCGCTCATTGGGGACAACAGTTGAGGTCTGGGATGTAGCTCAGGAATATTTGCCTAACGTCCATGATGCCCTGGGTTCCATTCCAAGTGCTACAAGAAAGCCAAAATTTTCTTGTCTCTAAGTTTTAGAATTTGGGGATATTTTACCTTTCAGTTTTGCATCTATTTAAGGCAAACCCAGCCAAGAAAAAAAAATTAGTTTCTTACAACTGTGTTCAGACCAGTTCTACAAATGACATTTTAAGTTAAGAACACAGAACATAAATAACTAACTCAATACACTTCCCTACATAGACATTTCATATGGGAGGGAGAAGAATGACCTGTCTTACAGTTTTTAAGAAAGAAAAAATCCACCAGATTGTAAAGCCACTTTCAAATCCAGTTTGTGTATGGCCAGACTCTGAGCAGAGTGGCAGCTTCAACCATCCAACAAGTCTTTCTCCGTTTCCTAAGAATACTCAGGCTCCCTCATTGCCCTTCATGTACTTCCTTGTGCCCTGTCAAGTGGACACCATTATTTACATACGGGCATCTCCAGGGCCTGCAAGGCCATAGGGCAGAACCCCAGCCCTGTAGGTCCACCTCCATACCTCCTGGGTGAGAACACTGGATCCACTTCTAAGACCTTTCTCAGGTCCAAATGGAGATGGACACCGCGGAGTGTGTGCTTATCCACAATGACAACTCTCTTAAACCAAGTTTGTCAGCTCATGCCTCTATGGATCATGGGCAAAACATGTGAGAACATCATACAAAAGAATTTAAAACAATTCGTACACCCTGGAGTTTCCATGGGGCTGGCATTGTATCATGGTGAACCAGTAAATCAAACACAGCAACTTACATCTCCAACCACAGCCAACGCTGCTAAAGCTGCAAGCGCTCCCAACATGGCTGCCAGGGTTCTGTGAACAATCTAGAAAGAAAGACACAAAAAAGCACGAGTGTCTCATTTGCCTTTGTATACCACACCACGCATAAGAACATTTCAAGGGGTTTGAGATCTTGTCAGCCCATAGACCAGCCACCAGCAGCCCACATTATAGTAAAGTAGCTTTTATTCCCAGAACAACCATCAAAGTCTGCTCAAGGAAGTATGCTGTAGGAATTCCTACCGTGCCTGTAAGTTATCCACCCACTTGGGCGTGGTCTCTTATACTATAAATGCCAATGTAAATCGCATCATGCATTCTCTCTCTCTTCCCACTGTGAGATTTGGTTGTCCTGCATTTGAGCAGAGGACTGTGATCTGTGAGTCTACCCCTAAATAAATAACCTTTTATTATTATATTCTGAGCTAGTGTGGGAATTCTTTTTAGCATCCATCTTCGGAAGGCTGCAAGGGAGCGGCACTAATTCTTTACCATGTTCTCTTTAGACAACTGAACCTTTAGTTTAAGAATGGAAGTCAGCCCTTTTCAATTACTAAGACCACTATTAAGTCAGCACACAGCCAAGTGCCTGGTCTAATTGAGATGCCAGCATATAACCAAATGGCAAAAAGATCTTTTCTATAATCCAGTGTACATGAAATTTCTAGCCAGATACATTGGAAAATCTGAGCCCATGTGCACTGCCATGGAGGATGCAAAATGATAAATCAACTATGGAAGAGTTTGGCTGAAGTTCCATAAACATAAATTTACCACATAATTTAACAAGTCTGCTAGGAAACTACTTAACATACATGAAAACAGGTATCACATAAAGGCAAGAGTGTTATGAACAGCACTATTCAAAACAGGCCAAACCTGGAAATGTCCATGGGTCTGTTTCTATGGCTATATTTCAAGTTTATTTTCAAGTCATTTTATACTTATTTTTTTAATATTTGAAGTTCACATTTCTAAGAGTTAGTACATTCGTTTTGTTAATTTAATTTTATTATTGGTGTAGGAGGGTTATCTGTCTATGTGTTATTTTCATTGGTTAATAAAGAAATTGCCTTGGCCTTTTG
>LOEQ01006302.1:3192-13496 GCA_001685075.1 Bramus lutescens | reverse complement strand
TAGGCTGGCTTGGTAATGACTTGGCAGGTGGGTTTCTTGGAGCATAGAGAAAACACTGAGGCCTTTCACGGAGACATCAGCCTTCCCAGTATCTTCAGAAAAGACTAATACACACACACACAGTGACACAGTACCAATACTGGACCCTTTGGTGGCACTTTCTCGCTCAGCTTGGGCATGCCCACATCATCTTTGTGTAAGCCCCTAGGGGGCAACGGAGTAGAGGGAGGTCGTGTCACAGCCACACACAGCCCTGCCATTGTCCCTCAGCCACTTCCAGACTTAACAGGGAGCTCCCAAGCTCTCGTCTTTCCTTGGAACTGGGATTTCAAACACTTTCACCTAAGTAGAACTTTCTAAATAAATGTGTGTGAAGAAGGAAGGCCAGCAGATAAGCTAAAATATCTGGGCACTCTTATGTGGGCAGCTCCAGAGGCTGGAAGGAACTCTTAGCCCTCCCACACACATTCCTTCATCCATGCCCACTGAATTCTGCAAGGCGGTAAATTCCAAAACTTGGGTTTCTCATCAGGCTTCCTTGTGACTTGGTCAGGACCCTGCTGATTTTGCAGGGCTGAGCCATGTGTCTCCTGTGGCCTAGGAAAGGGTAGATAGTGTTGAAGTAGAAGTGTAACCTGCCTAATAGGAAATCTGCCTCCTCCTCTAAACCTTACACTTCTGGAAGGCTGAACTGTGTGCAAGGCCTCAGGGCAAACAGAAAGCCACATGCTGCCACCAATCCACTGCCGAAGCTGTATCTCCACATCCACCTACCCCAGTGTGGAGACCTGAACTCTGAGGTGGACACTGCCTGCAAGACCCCCCTTCTCTGAGGAGGCCAATGTAGACATATCCGCAACCTCTTTGCCCAACATGCATCTTTGTTCCCAGGCAGTGAGGCCATTTTCCCAAGACTCTTCAGTGGCTATGAACTCCGGATGATGAGCAGGCATGAACTGTGACCTGGAAAGGAAGAAAAAAAACTATGTCTATATTTCCTGAAATATTATCACCCTCAAATTCAAGATTTCTCCTCAGCTGTGAGATACAAAATGTGATGAAATCAGTGCTGGTCTTTAAAAGAAATTGGTATCACCTAGGCCACAAATCTCTGAGCATGTCTATGGGAGAGGTTCTCAACTGTGTATAAATGTTTTTTGACCGTATCTACTCCCTACTTACCCTCCAAATTCTCAGAATCTCCACAATCCCCCTTCCAACTTTATATCATCAGTTTTCCTTTATAACCCACTGATTCCAATTATTGCTTCTCATGTATTGATAGTTGTAGATCTATCCACTGGAGCATGGCAACCCGTGAGAGGCCATAACCCTTAAGAAAACTGACTCTTACTCCCCCAGAAGCCACCAGCTGTCAAAAGTTCTCAGCCAGAGTTGTAACTTCATGAGCCTCCCTCCTCCATATGAGAACAGACTGGCTTGATCTTATGCAGATCTTCTGCAGGCAGCCCAAACTGACATGAGTTACTTCAATAGTACTGCACCATCCAAGAGACAGTATTTTGAAATGGTTCTCCACAGCCTCTGATTCCTTCCTCTTCTATAATGCTCCCTGAATGTTTGGAGGGGGAGGCATAGAGATGTCCCATTTGTGACTGAGCACTCCACAGCAACTTAATCTAGGCTTTAACTGGCTTTTCTTGCTAGAACAGTCATTGTAGTAGTTTTGGGGGTTCACCGCTGTGTGAGATTGATGAAGTCTTTGCTCCTCTAGCGGTGTGGATCGAACCTTCCAGCACTATGAAAGCTAGCCAGTAGGGACAAAACTTCCAGTCTTTTACCAGACTGATTTCTCTGTGTTCTGTGGACAGTCACACAGTCAGGCACGTATGGGCAGCACAAGCTAGACTCAATGGGTTGTTGATGTTGGGTTGTTGTTTTTAATGAAGAAACAAAGCTGAGTAGGTAAAGAAGAGAATGTGGATCTGGGGAATGCTGGGAGAAGGGAGGAAAATGGGATCAACTTGCACTGTATGAAATCCTCACTTATTCTATAAAAGAAGCTCCTGATGTGAGGTGAAAAATCACAGTAATCCATGGGTCGAAGGGTAAGTACTTTAGAAGGCAGTTGGAGGCTGTGTCTGTTTTTAGCCAAATGACTGGAGTAGGGTGTGTATGACCACCCCAGTCACGGGGTCTTGGCCAGGCTTACAGTACCAGGTATGGTCCGCTCCTGTGGAATAGGCCTTAAACTTAAACAGAAAGTTGCTGTTACCCCTGGAAACTCATGCCACTTGCACCAGTGGGCAGCTCTTGCCGGGCTGGTCATTATTAGAGCTCACAGGGTTGATTGCCAGGTAAGCCCACCACCTCTATCTTAGTTCATTTCATGCAGAAGAAAAGAAAAGAGGCATCTTGTAAGCAAAGTTGCCTTGAGTTGTGACTTCAGCTTGCTCTGGCCTCCAGCATAAGCCCCGCAGACACCCAAGTCAAGTCTGTGTACCCCAGGAGCCAGACAAATGCTTGTGCGTTGGTTTTGTAGTGAACTGCACATTTGAAATGCGACCGCTCTTAATAGTGGAGCAAGTAATTATAGAGAAATAACTAAAGCAATGTGTGGAATGCTTGCTTTCAGCTGTTCTTAGGAAAGGAGTAAGAGAATTAAGCGATATTCCTACAGAGAAAGGTTAAGCCTCAAGGAGGTAGCCTGTCAGAATTGTGTGCACGCATGGGTGTGCACATGTGTGAGGTCATCTTTCCAGGGTTATGCCTAAAGCCTCTTGAAAATTCACAAACCACAGTGCACGATCACAAACCACACGTGTCTGCCATAATAGACTCTCAAGGATCTGGCAGAGAGCCAACAAGCCAAGTCAAAGTTCTTATCTCAGGAAGAATTCTCCATCATCCTTGGGACAAACAATACTCAGGACCACAGATATTTTCCAGAAAGTCAATCATTTCATAAAAAGGATGAAGAACTCACCTTTTCTTCTGCGAGGAATTCCAGAGCAGAGGAGTGTCTTCCTTAAAACACAGGTCTGTTGAGCTGGAGCTGAACTGAGCCAAAGGTGAATGGGTCCTGGGAGAGACAAGGGAAGGAACCAGAATCACCACAGCAGAATGATCCCTGCTGGAATGGCGTGCTCGGTTCAGAGACAAATGAGATCTGCGGGCCACAGTTTTCTGTGAGCAGTGGAATCATGGGACTTAGGGACAGCTACAGAGGACTCTCCTCTCTAGCTTTATGCAGATCCAAAGGAGAGAGCAGCTCTCATACGAGAGACTGTCTGCTAGGGGACCGATCCTCTGGGGCTCCTTTTAGTGGTTTCCATCATTTAAAAACATTAATGTCCAGTGGGTCTCTTTTTTAGGTAGAAAAGTCTGTCTCCTGAGATCAGGATATATTCACTTGGGAAATGTCCTAGTGGCTGCCACCAGAATGGCTTCCAGGGAACATGNCAGGGAACATGGCATATCAGCCGCCATTGAAACAAAGCACAAGGTGGCCCTGGCTAGAATGCCCCTTTGCTATGTCGGACTGTCCAGTGGAAGAAGGGCCACATACACACATGAAATAAAAGGTGTTTGCATGAGAGGTTAAAGAAGCTGTTTTACCACCTAATTACCTTACACTCTGCTGCACTCTCTCTCTTATGGAACCAGTATCATACAGAGGTGTAGTAGCCTGCAGTGGGATTCCCCTCTGTATGCTGTGAATGTGTTTTATTACCATTGATGAATAAAGAAGCTGCTTTGGCCTACGGCAGGGCAGAGCAGGGCAGAGAATAGCAAGGCGGGGAATCCAAGCAGAGATAGAGGAGGAAAGGAGGCAAAGTCAGGCAAATGCCATGTAGCTGCTGAAGGAGAAAGACCCCAGAACCTTACCCATAAACCATAGCCTCGTGGCAATACACAGATTAATAGAAATGGGTTAATTTAAGCTATAAGAACTAGGTAGGAATACACCTAAGCTGTTGGCCAGTGTTGTAATTCATATAATTTCTGTGTGATTATTTGAGTCTGGGCAGCCAGGAAATGATGGCACAGTCTCCATTTACAGTGGCCACCATAAAACATTCACCTAGAGGAACAGCAGTAATAAAAACGAACACATGACAGCAAAGAAGAAATTTAAGAAAAATAAGTCTATTTGCCCTTTCTCGTGTAAGCATTTAGTTGAGCCGTGGACAGTACGACTCGTGTCTTATGGAGAACTGAAAACCATGCTCTTCACCTGTGTCTAACTGCACCTGCCATATCACAAGGAAACAGTCTGCCTAGAACAAGTGCGTGTCTTCTGTGCTCACCCTGCAGCATTTCCTGTGGAGAACAGACATCCCCCAAGAACCCTGCTCACAGGTACTGTTACAGACAAGGGAGCAGCAGGATAGAAGCATTAGGGAGATTTCTTGGGAACTCTTGGTATGGGAGCTGGAAAGATGGCTCGGTTGGTTAAGCACAATGATTTCTCTTCCAGAAGACCCAGAGTCTATTCCCAACACCCACCTGGCAGCTCATAACCATCTGTAACTCCAGTCTTAGGAAACCCAAATGCCCCCTTCTGACCTTTGAGGGTACCAGGCATAAACATGGTGCACAGGCACAATCAGGCAAGACACCTATATACATATAAATAAATGACTGTTCTAAAGGAAGGGAAAATAGAAGAAGTTTGCCTGAGACATTTAATAATTAGCATGCTTTTGCAACTCAAACTGATTAGAGAAGTTATATGAGTCTGTTGACTGAGGCTTCTGTCCGGCCTGGTTCCACAGCCATTCAGCCCCAAAGAAGGTCTACATTAGTTATAAACTGATTGGCCTATTAGCTCAGGCTTCTTATAACTCTTATAACTTATATTAGCCCATAATTCTTGTCTGTGTTAGCCATTTGGCTTGGTACCTTTCATGAGCGAGATGTTCTCATCTTGCTTCCTCTGTGTCTGGGTGATGACTGCAGACTGACCTTTCTTCTTCCCAGAATTCTTCTGTTCTCGTTGCCCCACCTCTGTTTCCTGCCTGGTCGCCCTGCCTATACTTCCTGCCTGGCTACTGGCCAATCAGCGCTTTATTAAAAATAATACAAGCGACAGGGTACAGACCATTGTCCCACCGCATGAGTTGACTCCCCATCTCCTATAACTGATTCAGAGGTCTTCTGGTACATTTATGGACATGTCCCAATGTGTCAGCTAGTATCAAGCTGCTCCCTTCTGCTGCCTGAGTGTTTACATAGTACTTCTGGGAAAGCTGAACGTTGCAAGGACCTTGTTCAAATAATCTACTCTGTGCCTGTAGTTATCAATCATGTGAAAAGAAACACACATATACACAGACATACACATAAACTCTCACACATTCACACACATATCCACATTCACATAAGCATGCATATACACATGCACACACACATACACAGACACTTGCACACATATACATGTAGACATAGACATACACACACATGCACACACACAGACACACACATACACAGACACTTGCACACATATACACACAGACATACATCTATACACACACATGCACACACATGCACACACGCATGCACGCATACACAAACACTCGCACACATATGCATGCAGACATAGACATACATATATACACACACATGCACACACACACATGTATGCACACAGGCTTTTGTTTTGTCACAGTGAATAAGGAGATATAAATGAAAAGTACATGTGCCTATACTCATTTTGAGTAATTTGGAGACTGTAAAAGGTGATAACAAATTAAACCATTGTACCTAATTTTAGGATTCAGCGATCCTTACTGCATCCAGTGACTTCTGCCTCTCTTCATGCAAATCACCAACTGCCACTCCTATGCTGGAGTGGGTGCTCCGGGGTCCCTCTGCCACCCATACTGCAATTCTTACTGACATGATACTGTACAGGCCTTGTGCAGGTGACCACAGCCCCTGAGTTGATCTGTGCGAAAACTATGTCACAACCAGAAGTCAGCTTTCCACTGCCCTTCTCCCCATCCATCCTGCTCATATATTCACACCACCTGGTCCTCCACAAATGCTCCCTGAGCCACAGATGGGAGGAAGTTAACATAAATAGTTCACCCACAGCTAAGCACTCAGAGCTACCTAGACTTGGTACCTCGACCAGTTATGATTCTCCACATAAACCACCACCCACTGTAAAAAGAAGCTTCTCTGACCAGAGTTGAGAGCTCACAGATCCAAGGATGTGAGCATAAATATTTGGAAGGCTGTTTGCAATGGGACCAGTCATCATAGCAACAACGGGTACTCCGCCCATCCAGGGCCCATCATCTCCCCAGTCATGGACCTTTGAGCAGGTCTGTAGTACACGGCATGTAGTCAGTCTCTCCTGTGATGCAGGCCTCAAATCCATCTGGAAAGCAGCTGGTTACTCCCACAATAGTCAGGCCACTATTGCAAACAGTGGGCATAGTCTTCAAAGAAGGTCAATATTGTCGCATGCAAGATCTAATGTCAGTTGGGGCTGTAGATGTCTTTTCTCCCCCAGCAATTCTGCATAGCTCCTACTGTCACTACGTAAGCCCGCAACCAGGGAAATGTTGGTGGACATTTCTTTCCCACCCGCCAGTTCCCAAATAATCTACATGGAGACACAATATTAATTATAAATGCTCAGCCAGTAGCTCAGGCTTGTTACTAGCTAACTCTTACATTTAAATGAACTCACACTTCTTAGCTACACTTTGTTATGTGACTTGATACCTTTTCTCACTACAGCACGCCCATCTTGCTTCTCTCTGCGTCTGCTGGAGACTCCTTTGACTCTGACCTTCTTCTTCCCAGTATTCATTCTCTCTGTGTCAGGCTGTCTCCCCCAATCTCTTCCTGCCCAGCTATCAACCAATCAGCTTTTTGTTAACAATGTGAACAATATTTGTATATTTACAGTGTACAAAAAATGTTCCCTAGCAGAAAAATGGTTTCCTGGTCAGTCAAGGTTGATTTCTGTATGGCCTGCATTCAGAGGGCACGGTATCTTCAGTAATAGGGTCTTATCAACAAGTTCTGGTGGACAACCCAGAACAATGTCAGCAGCCTGTGTTATTTGTGTGTCCCTCCAAGAGCCTCCCTCAACAATAACGTAAAGGGAAATATCCTGTGACTGGCACTGAGATTTTAATTTAATAATCCATGTCTTCTGAGGGCAGCATTGCTACCCTACCCATGCAGAGTTGTGGTAGAATATTACTTTAATGATGTGAAGATGTGTTACATTTGTTTTTTTATTATTATTTGCATGGTTCAATAATGTAAAGATGTGTTGATTTGCCTGCACCTGATTGGTCTAATGAAAAGCTGAATGGCCAATAGTTAGTCACTAAAGGGGTAGGCAGGGCTGACAGGTAGAGAGAATAAGTAGTAGGAACAATTTAAGCTTGAGAGAATGAGGGAGCTGCCTGGGACCAGCCAGCCACCAGTCTGCCAGACATGGAGGAAACACTGAAAGTAAGACATACATAATGAAAAGAAGGTAAAAAGTCCCAAGGCAAAACATAGATGAAGAGAAACAGGTTAGATGAAGTTATAAGAACTAGACAAACGTAAGAAAAGGCCAAGCATTCGTAACTAATATTAAGTCTTTGTGTCTTTATTTGTGAGCTCATTGATGCCCCCAAAGAAGGCCTGCTAGCTACACAGGGGACTTCTGTCTAAACTAAAATTGTATGCTATGTGTGTGTGTGTGTGTGTGTGTGTGTGTGTGTGTAGTATCTGTATTAATTTATAAACTAGTAGATTTCCATTAGGCTTCTTCATACATCCTCACTTTAAGTTATCCCTCCCACTATCCTCTTCCATCCCCCATCTCTCTGTCCCCGTGCCCACTTAACCCTTTACAAGGAGTGTTCTCCCCTCAGGAATGGAAGCTCTTCAAAAGCAGCCATGCACACCAGGAAATTGAAAATGCCATACATATGAGCAAGCAAATTCACACTCAGTAAGCACAGGGAATGACCAGAGGCTCCTGTGTCAAGCTGACCTTCAAAGTCAAGCACACCCAGCTAATCAGCAGAGGAGTGCCTCAGAAAGTCTGTCTGCAAAACATGCGTGGAGATGTGGCCCGGTTGGCAAGGTTCATGCCTTACACTCATGAATATCTGGGTTCAAGCCCCCCCGTCCTGTGTAAACCAAGTGTGGTGGCATTCCCTGTTATTCTAATACTGGGGAGTATGTATGGGGAGAATCACAAGATCCAGGTCATCTAACTACACAGCAAGTTCAAAGCCAGCCAAGTACCATGAGACTCTGTCTTCTAAGAAATGCACAAAAAGCTAAAGGTGACAAGTGAAATTTAAAAAATGAATAAAATTAGAATATCAACAAAAAGACTAGAATTGTCCAATATAACCAAACAAAAATTTGGAGCTGGAAAATATAATAAATGGCATCTGAGTGTGTATGACATGCGTGCATGCACATGCTCATCTATGCACTTGCATGCTCTCCCATGTAAGTGCATGTGGAGGCCAGAGGCCAATGGTGTTGGAACATCTTCCTTAGTTTCTTCTTCACCTTATTTTTTTCAGATGAGAAGAAATAATAAAAAGAGCTTTTTAGGCTGAAATGAAACATACCAGGTCAAAGATTTGAGGTTTACTTCAATAATGCATTAAGGTGAGGACCCGGGGTATAAAAAATTCACCAAAGTTCATCAATATGTCATTAAGGAATGAAAAGAGACTTCCTCTTGGAGTCATTAAGACCAAGAGTGAACCTAAATTTGAAATCCTCACTTCTCTCCCTGTATCTTCTCTAGTCTGTGATTAATGGTCCATCTCTGCTACCTGTATCTTCTGTAGTCTGTGGTTGGTGGTCCATCTCTGCTACCTGTATCTTCTGTAGTCTGTTGGTGGTCCATCTGTGTCACCTGTCCCTAACAGAAGGCTTTGCTCTGTAATCTGTGGTTGGTGGTCCATCTGTGTCACCTGCCCCTAACAGAGGGCTTTGCTCTATATTTACTGAACAGCACAGAAAACATAGTGGGGGAGGGAATGAGGAATATTTTTCTACAGAAATCTTCAATAAAGTTAACAAGGGAAGAATATACCTTCCTGACCCCAAATGACCCAGCACACAAAACTGCAAACAGATGTAAAAAATATAGAGCTGTATCCACATTTACTTCAAGCAATCACGGAATATCTGTTATTTAAGGCTGCTTCCAATGTGTTGGTGACCAAATACATTCTCCAGTTAGGGGTACAAATGAGTACCTCATTTAAGATTGAAGCTATGCAGCTAGCTCAGGTTATAAATGTATATACATGGGAGGATCTAAGGCATAGTGAGATTGGTTACACTGCTGTCTCCAAGGCAGCTTGAACAGGCTGAGTACACAGTATGATAGCAGATTGAGCACAGCATCTTAAACGATGCAGGCATGTTATTAATGTGACGGTAGGGTCTGGCAGAAGTTCTCCAAAGGCAAAGGCGTTTCTTAAAGAGGCATGACCACAGACCTCTGCTCGAGTGTGCCTGCAAGTAAATGTGACAACTAGCATTGTTATAACTTTGGTGCAAGATGATTGCTGAAATCTGAGATTCAAAGAGGTTAAAGTCAATTTAGGATGAGGGAGCAGGGAATGGCTTTCTTGTTCAGTTGAACAAGAACTACATATATTCATCACAAAACTAAACGTGCATTGCTATTCCTGCTAGCTTCGCTGCTGAAGTGCATGGTTGCTCAATAAGTGCTAGAAATGCACACACATGTGAGAACATATACCACACACATGCACACTACACACATGCACACCACACACAAACACACACATGTGAGAACATACACCACACATGCACGCACACACATGCACACACAACCCACCCATACACACACCCCACATATCATACAGTCCACACATGAACGCACACACCACAGATTTGCATACACACCCACACATGCACACACACCATCACACACATGCATACACATACCACCCCACACACACCATACACATACACACCACACACATGCACACACACCATACATACAGCACAACACACACTAAACTCACACCCCACACACATACACACATGCATATATGCTCATGCGCACACGCATATCACACACATGTTTGCACACACACACATCCCACATATGCACACCAAACACACACACATACACACACACACACACACACACACACACACACACACNNNNCCATGCCGGCATTCTCTCTCTGGGCTCTCATACAGGCAGTCAGAGAGAACCTTACAATCTATGGCTTAAGTGATTTCCCAGACATAAAAGGCCTGATCCTTCCTTTTCAAAGCCAGTGAGTGAAGTGGGAATTGTGATGTGGGAGGGT
>LOEQ01006301.1:55209-66454 GCA_001685075.1 Bramus lutescens | reverse complement strand
TTCTTCTTCTTCTTCTTCTTCTTCTTCTTCTTCTTCTTCTTCTTCTTCTTCTAGGTTTTTCCATAAAGTAAATAACATGAGGCAGGAACAAATTAGTGATAAGAATCTTCTTTTCCTTTTGAATATGTCTGTATCTAAGAAAATATGTTTGGAGCAGAAATGGCCAGGCAGTTGTGAGCCTGCTGAGGTAGCTGTGAGCGTCCATGTTTTCATACTGAGGTTCTGTTATTTTCCCCAAATCTCACTGAGATAGATGGTCACTCAGCAACAGACACATTCTTCTCAACGCTTCATCTCCTAATGATTAAAGCAATTTATCTCAAAGCATCTGTGCCTACATGTGTATATGGGAGAATAGGCATTTATCATCTTCACTGGAAGGAAGGTGGAGAAGTCACTTACCACTCTGACCACTACTTAGGAGAGCAGCGAGCATCAAGGGGAAGCAGTACGGTGACATGTATGGTTCTCGACACACTGAATCATAACAATGCGCTAGCCATTCAAACAGTAAATAACTGTCATAAAGGGGAAGAAAACAAAAACCAGCTTCTGTGTGTGCATATCTTTAGACTTTTGTTTCCAAGCCTGGGTAGTCTATATTTGATGTTCTGTGCGCGTCCGGATCATTATGGCGAGTTGCTTAACTTCTACAAACTTTTGTTTTCACAGGAGGCTACAGGACTCAGCAAACATGCTTGGATATTTGTTTCCACAGGAGGCATGATGAAAGATGATCTCTAAGCCGATGTTTCTTAAGAGGTTGTGGTATCCAAATACGACAGCATTAGTGCCCACAGTGAACACACAATTTGCTGTTCTGTTGCCAAAGGGCGAGGAGCTTAGCCATGGATAGCATATTTATGAAGGCATCTACCTCCAGACATGCCTCCCCCTCTGTCAGTTGTGACCAAGGAAGACAGACTTGGTTTTCAATTCATATTTTCATCTTTGCTTTCAACTTATACTAGGGGCAGCAACAGTAACTCAGAACAGTTCCTAATGTATAAATGGGATATAATAAATGATTCTTTGAACTAAACACATAGACATGTCCTTAACCTCCATTTCTACCCCTTCTAGCATGGGCTGTAGGAAGGGAAATTTTCCCATGATTGTGGCTAGGTAACAAGAGATAGATAGTCACAGAAGACAGTAATATTTCAAGAATCATTATTTATTTACAGATCATTTTTTATGTGAAGAGACTCTTGTGCATTCTAGCAAAGCACTATACTGACAGAGCATCATCCTAATTGCTTGGGAATTCTGCTTAAGTGTCTTTTCAGATTGTCAGATTGGTGAATATCTATATGTACATAACAAGATAATTTAGGGATGGGACCCAGGAGAAACATGGATCAGTTTTTAACATGCACATCATATACATAGCCTAGAGATGATATCAAATATTATTTTTAACTGCAGTGAATCTTATTGGTTCATATACACAATTTACTATCTTTAACATCTTGCCAAGACTCACAATCTTTCACATCCTGGAACATTTCAGATTTTGTATTTTTGAGTTAGGGGTGATCAACACATAATTCAGTCTTAAAGGTAGAGGAAATGGTAGCTTCTGGCAGGTATATATCTAAAGGTAAAATAGAAATAACCCATTCTGAGCCTTCTGTATTAATCAGTATTGTAAGTGCACACTTCAACTTCCGTTCTAAAATATTTTCTATAGCATAAACTCATTTAGTCTTTCTTTCTAACACCCTAAAGTGCTGAAGTTCATGTACCTCTTCCAGACTTATATAACACAATTGATGGATATAATAAAGGACTGTCTTTAGCCTCTATAGAAAACCTCTGGGGGATTTCACATCACTGCCTACTTAGATAATAAAAATAAATGAATACATAAGCCGACATGAAACTATGAATAAGAATTCATGGGATGTTTAATGCTGTGTTATGCTTCTTTATAATTACTTAAATAGCTAATTCTGGCTAGAGAGAAGGAATCTAATATGTAAAAGAGAGAGCACTCAGAGTTTGTTTTCTTTTTTATTTTATTCATTTATTTTATCTGTATGTATGTCTGTACAGAGGAGAGTTGCAGTAACAGACAGTTGTAAGCTTCGATGTAGGTGCTGGGAACTGAACCTAGGTGCTCAGGAAAAGGAGCCAGTGCTTTTAACTACTGGACCATGTTCCCAACCTCTAGATTTTGTGCTTTCTTATTGAGACACCCTCACTAACTGCATCCCATTTCATAAATTGTGACTATCTCTCCAATTAACTATCTACTGTGGTTTTCCCCCGTTTTGTCCATTTTTCTATATATGTCTGTCTTTCCTGTGCTAGTTCATTAATGAATTGTTTGCTGAGTCTTTGCTGTGACCCAGGGTCTGTATTATGATCCCCTTAATGAACAGCATCATTTGACAACATAAATATGGAATTCTCCATTGCAATGCTGACCTCAGATCAGAAAATAACATAGATTGAGCTTTTATATTGGAGAGAAAAGATAAACATGGAATTGACCTCTGATCCTGGATCAAAGATGAACCTTTACCATATATTTTATGTGAAACCTCCCCAGTGATGTTGCTTTTCCTAGAATTCTGCTAGCAAAACTTTCAAAGAACTTTATTTGATCATCTAAGTACACTTGCTCCAGTTACTCACAATGATTCAACTGCTTGTCTGAGTTTCTTTGCTGCTTCTATGTTAAAACACCATGGCCCAAAACGTCTTGGGGATGGAAAGGGCTATTTGGCTTACAGTTTCATATAGTCCACCCTTGAAGAAAGTCATGGCAGAAACTTGATACAGAAATCAAGAAGGAGAGCTGCTTGCTAGCATTCATGCTAGCTTGTTTGCAGAGTCACGCATAGCTAGCTTTCTCATACCACACAGGATCACTTGCCCAGGGAATGGTACTGCCCACAGTGGACTGGGCCCTCCTTTATCAATTAACAATCAAGATTAGCTCCTCACAGAGCAGCCCACAAGCCAAGTTGATCTGGGCAATCGCTTTAGTTAACAGTCCTTTCTTGGGTGAGGTTGTGTCAAACTGATAATTGAGGCAAACTAGCAGAATACTTTTCTCCAGTGCCTTCCAACAGATGAAGTGAACCATACAAACAGGGCTCCTGCTTGCACAGCTTCCTGTCTAATCTGGTGTTTTAATATCTAGATGCCTTGGTGTCCTTAGGGAAGAGTATTCTAAGGAGTAACTAACGAGCTATATCAACTCTGAAGTAGGAGCTGCATTCTACCCTTCCACTGCTTTAATCTCTGTATCCTCTCCTCTTTCTCCCCCATCTTTCTCCTTGTTTCCTCTCTTTCCTCCTCCTTTTCTCACTCGTCCTCCTCTTCTCACCTTCCTGTCACTCCTTTGTCCTCTCTGGTCTTTATCTCTCTCCCTTCCCCGTCTTATGCGTCTCTTCCCTCTCCGTCCCCTGATGCTCTTCTTCCCCTCATTGCTGTAAACCTGGTGTATACACTGATCAGACATACTATCCGGGTCTGACAAATGCCCAGTAGGCAGGGCAGACAGAGTTGAATTACTCATTCCTTACCCTCAATTATATTCAGTAGAGCCATGCTCACAGCGGATGCTCTTGAATGAAATTATTTTCAGTAGGCACATTTCCCTCCACTGAGAATTATTCAGTAGGACACTGTTTGTAAAACAAAGAAATCATCGAATAAGCAAATGAAAACTCGTTCATGTAGTTTTCACACCTGAGAGGAAGTTAAGCTGCTGAGGACTTAGCTATGAGTTTCACTACTGGAAACTCGGGGCCCATCACATGGCGAGTCTGCAGTGAAGACTTGCTGAATGCATGCTAACATGATCAGCAAGATTACAGTCCAAGGTTCGCATCTTTCCTCTAGCTTCTTCTTCCACCCTGTTAGGTTACGGATCCTCTAGCCACTCAGCGCTCTCTCTGTTCCAGTGATGAGGCCATATCCACCTGAGGGGCCATTCCCTTCAGGACCACTCTGTCCCTGATTGTGAGCACCCCTAATAGCGCTCTTCAGAAAGGTAATTCCCTCCAGCTCCACAAACCTGTGAAATTTCTAAATTAAAACTTCTCAGAGCTACTGACTAGGAATCTGCATTTTAACAAGATTTCCCACAACTCCTATGAGAATCATGAGTACAAATAGCATAAACTCCTCTCTCTGTCCCGGCCTGCCTTTCTTCTGCCTCCCCTCCTGCCTCTCTTGCAACTGAAAAATCTAATTGGGGCTGGCAAGGTAGCTTAGAGGATCAAAGCATCTGCTGCTGAACCCGACATCCTGAGTTGGATACCTAGAATAGACATCTTAAAGAGAACCAACTTCCACAAATTGTCTTCTGACCTCCACACAGGTGCCAATGCATGCATACCCACATCAATCAATCAATAAACAAACTAATCACACTTAAGAAAACCTTTTATACTTGAGTTTCGAGGCATTCACATTTTCACACTAAAAGGTGGTTAGCCAGAACCAAGTAGAGCCTTCCTCCTCCTCCTTCATTCTTCCAGTCCCTTGTGACCTCTATGGTCCTCCCGAGAAAGGAGAGTACTCCCTAGGTGCTGAGGACAAAGCACAGGCAAGAACATTCAATCCGTTTTTATCATTTCCTTACTCATAACAATGCGATATAGAACCATGAAGAATGAGAGGTGGAGCCACGCATCTATCAGTACTCATGACACCTTCAAATATAGCTTTACACTGATATTTTAAAGGTTCATCATCAACACCTGTCGTGTGGCATTTTTCTCCTAGTTGAAATACTCCTCCCTGGAGTTAGGCTCATGAAGACTCAGAAAGTAGTTGAAACACGCAAGACTCGGGAAGGAAAGAACAGCATTTCAGAAGTTCTTGATATGTGTACCAAGTCAGAGAGAGCTCATCAAAGTTGTGTAAGCAGTGGAACTTCTAGGGAGGAAGGGACTCTGATGTGTCAAGCTGTGTGACAGTCACACAAGGGAACTCCACTTATGCAGCTTTTGTAAGTTATCACCTAGGCTGGATTGGGCTGCTTGATGATGCTGCTGTCGCTAATTCATCCGTATTCCTACAGGCAACCCTTTCCTGGTATTTCCATAATTGACCCCAATATCTGTGGTAAATCTATTCACATCCCCAGAGTAAAATCACACAGTGCCTTGGCTGCAGCCTAGGATATGAAGAAAATATATGATAGATATAAAAATTAAAAGGAGGCTGTAAAGTCCAGGAAGAAAACTGTCAAGCAACACACTTTAATAATTTGATACCATTCTGAACAACAATCCCAGGCCTTTCCAGGACCAGTCTCAGACTTTACCCTTAAGAATTTAAAAGCTACATAATTTCAGTTAACAAACATAAATGTTCTTTCCTTTTAGCTCTGTTTGCAGACATGTTTAAGACCTTCTGATTCAATGTACTTGCACTACTGAGGTCTTCTGGATTGCTGCTCTGTACCCTACATCTTTGTGCCCATCAATCCTGCTGGCCAATCCCATTAAGGAGAAGCAGCAGGTCATGGGATTTGAGTGAAAGAAGCTCTTGCATAGGGTATCTGATATTTTTTCTAACTCTACAATTTCGTGAGAACCCCGGAAAAACCTTGTTCAGAAGCAAGCTTATCTTTATTTTTTGTAAGCATACAATTATTTCATATGACGCTAAATCTTTACCTTAAATTGTCCACTAATTGAGAGCCAAGAATAGTAGATTTCTTCTCATAAAGTCTCGCTAGAAGAATTGTACTTTAGTATATGCTGACATTTTATTCTGTGACCATTGCCATGAAAGCAACCATACATATGGTTTTTTGTCAAATTCCCCTTTATGCACTATTCTGTCTTCATAGCAGGGGTGATAATAGAATCTCTGATAGAACTACTTTTGGCAGGTTCCACACCACATGAATACAAGAAGCAGTTGAGTCAATGGATCACTTGTGCTGTTTCCAATTCTTTCCTTCCTAAATACCATCTACCTGCTTTCTGAATGAGTTTTGCTTAGAAACACTAGTTAGAATAGGTTCCCTCGGCTCTAATATCTTTGAACACTGACATTTTCTTGAGTGATTGATAGGCAGCATTATGGTTTGGATCTGCAATGATCTTATGTCTGCACTTTTTACAAGCTTCATTCCTTGGGTAGAGCAAAGCTTAGGAAGATGTGATCTTGCTAGCAGAAGCAGGTCACTAAGGTGAGCTTTGAAGGACATACCTTCCTTTGACTAGAGTCTGAAGCATTCTGCTTCCTCTGCTATTCCATGCCATGAGTAGTCTCCTCTATACACATCTACCACTTTCCCAACAGTGATGAACTACAACTTCCTGAGACCATGAACCAAAACAAACCATTCTTTCTAAAAGTCATTTCTGTCAAGAGTTTGGTCACAATGACACAAAAATGGCTACTAATAAAGGTTGTGGGTGTTGCGTAAGAACTTTCTTTTGTGCAACATTTTCTGAAACATTCAAGACTATAACATTCTTAGGGATAGGAAATGTTTGGAGACCCAGGGATTCTAATATTTTCCCTAAGTCAACCACAGTTCTGACTGCACTCATCCAACCCTTCACCGTGCTTCATTTCTTTTTCTTTTTTTCAGGAGGGGAAGGTTTATTTGGGCTCACAATCTGAGGGTACAATCCATCATGGTGAGGAAGGCATGTTGGCAAGAGCAAGAGGCACCTCGTCACAGTCACACTGCATTCACAGTCAGGACGCCGAGTGAGGGATGCTAGTGCTTAGCTCTATCTCTACTTTTTCTCTGGTCTCCAGCCCATGGAATAGTGCCAATCACAGTCAGGGTAGGTTTTCCTTCTTCAGGTAAGCCTCTCTAAAAGACCTTCATAGACATGCTCAGAGCATGTTTCCTAGGTGACTCTCAGTGACAATGACAGGAATGTTAACTGTCACACACACAGTAATTCAAGGATCTGCACAAAGCAGTCACAAGTCACTAGCACCTTGTCAGTGGCTATTAGCTCTGTTTCATGAATAAACTTCTGACCTCCCAGTTCTCCCCAAATGGCCAAGACAACGTTGTGTCTATTTCACACCTCTTGCTTTCTTCATTATGAGAAGTATAAGGTATGAGGATGCCAAGGTCTTAGTTAGCATCAGCTGAGAGATGGAAGATTCCTAAGTTCTCAGTATTCATGTATTCTGGTAGCAATCAGGTTCATTCACCACCTCCACATTTACCCAACCAGTCTGTGATGCTGCTTCTGTGGTACAGATTGGAGTAAAGAGGAGTAAAGAGGCTAAAATATCATCCTTGAAATATGCATGTTGAGAGCTACTGTGGTAAATAGTTAAGAAACAGACTTGAAAATGGATATGTAATAAAAAAAATCTTTAAAAGCTACAGAAGAGTGATCTTTACACACCACAGTATGATGTGAGAGTGATTACCATTAATGAATAAAGAAACTGTCTTGGCCTATTGATAGGAGAGAACTTAGGTAGGCAGGGAAAACTGGCCTGATTGCTGGGAGGAAGAAGGGCAGAGTCAGACAGAGATGCCATGGATCCTCCACCATAGATAGATGTGCTGGACCTTTGCTGGTAGGCCACAACCTCATGAAGATGCACAGATAAATGGAAATGGTTTAAATTAAAATGTAAGAGCTAGCCGATAAGAAGTTAGAGCTAATGGGCCAAGTAGTGTTTTAATTAATATAGTTTCTGTGTGGTTATTTTGGTTCTGGGTGGCTGGGATGAACAAGTGGCCCCATGCAACAACAGTAGATTCCAGCCACTGGAATTCAGGTGTCACTTCATAAGACATAATCTTGGAACTGTATCTTTAAAGCACATTTTGGAAGAAACCACTAGTTTCAAGAATGGTTACATCAAAAGTACCCATACGTGTTCCCCACCCTCAGTCTGCTAACTTGATTGGCACTTACAAGAGGGAAAGTTGTCAAAAGCATTGTTACTATTATAATATATTCTCTACCTTCTCTAAAAAAGCAGCCATGCAAACATTTGCCCATCCATCTGTCCATTCACTGGTCCACATGCCTCTCTACCATTTTTTAAAGGAAAACAAACTATCTATTTTTCATTTTATATACCAATCCCAGTTCCCACTCTCTCCCCTCCTCCTATTCCCTCCACCTATCCTCCACCCCATTGCCCATCCACTCTTCAGAGAGGGTAAGGCACATTGCTCTGGGAAAGGTCCAAGGTCCTCCCTACTATATCTAGACTGAGCAAGGCATACATCCAAAGGGAATGGTTTCAAAAAAAAAGTACATACAATAGGGATAAATCCTGGTGCCACTGCCAGTCTACCCCAACCCTGCAACTGTCAACAACATTCAGAGGGACTAGCTTGGTTCTATGCTTGCTCCTTCCAAGTCCAGCTGGAGATGGTGAGCTCCCATTAGCTCAGGTAGACTGTTTCAGTGGGTCTAACCATCATGGTCTTGACCTCTTTGCTCATATTCTCACTCCTCCCACTCTTCAACTGGACCTTGGGAGCTCAGTCCAGTGCTTTGATGCAGGTCTTTGCCTCTGTTTCTATCAGTTGCTGGATGAAGTATCTATGGTGATATTTAAGATATTCATCAGTCTGACTACAGGGCAAGGCCATTTCAGGCACCCTCTATTCTATTGCTTAGGGTCTTAGCTGGGGTCATCCTTGTGGATTCTTGGGAATTTCTNGGTCTTGACCTCTTTGCTCATATTCTCACTCCTCCCACTCTTCAACTGGACCTTGGGAGCTCAGTCCAGTGCTTTGATGCAGGTCTTTGCCTCTGTTTCTATCAGTTGCTGGATGAAGTATCTATGGTGATATTTAAGATATTCATCAGTCTGACTACAGGGCAAGGCCATTTCAGGCACCCTCTATTCTATTGCTTAGGGTCTTAGCTGGGGTCATCCTTGTGGATTCTTGGGAATTTCTCTAGTGCCAGGTTTCTTCCTATCCACATAATGCTATTTCAATCAAAATATCTCTTTCTTTACTCTTATCTGTCATTCCTCCATCTCGACTATCACGTTCTCTCAAGTTCTCCTCTATCCTCCCCTTCTCCCCTCATCTTCTCCTTCTACCCTCTCTACTCACTCTACCCCCATGCTCCCAATTTTGTCAGGCAATCTTGTCTATTTTCTCTTTCCAGGTGGATCTATGTATGTTTTTTCTTAGGGTTCACCTTGTTACTTAGCTTCTCTAGGATCATGAACTATAGGCTCAATATCTTTTGCTTTACAGCTAGTATCCACTTACGAGTGAGAACACAGCATGTTCATCTTTCTGGGTCTGGGTTACTTCACTGGTTCCATTCTTTGCATGCAAATTTCAAAGTGTCATTGGTTTTTACAGCTGAGTAGTATTCTGATGTGTAAATGTACCACATTTTCTTTATCCAGTCTTCGGTTGATGGGCATTTAGTTTGTTTCCAAGTTCTGGCTATTACAAATAATTTTGCTGTGAATATAGTTGAACAAATATCCTCGTAGAATGATTGAGCATTTTTGGGGTATATGCCAAAGATTGGTATTGCTGGGTCCTGAGGTAGGTTTATTCTCAATTTTCTGAGAAACCACCATACTGATTTCCAAAGTGATTTTATAAGTTTGCATTCCCACCAGGAATTGAGGAGTGCTCCCCTTACTCCACATCTTCTCCAGCATAAGCTGTCATTGGTATTTTTGATCTTAGTCATTCTAAATGGTATAAGATGGTATCTCAGAGTCATTTTGATTTCATTGTGCCTATTTTCATGGCCTCGTTTTTTGACATTTGTTTTGACTCATGTATGAAGCCAATGGTTTATGTTCTCATAGAAGGACAGTAATCAGAAAAGGCTAGTTACATATTTATCTATTTTGCTTTGAAAGAATGATTTTTAAAATTTCCTTCATCTTTATGGTAGACCACACTCCAAATGAGCAAAGGATGTCATATTCATACTGCCATGGAAAAAAATAAAGTTGATAATCGATGATCATCATGGAAATTGTTTAAAATCATAGATGAGTGGAAGTTGGAGGCAGGATGGCTAAGGAGTATTTTCTTTCAAAGAAATAATAGCTACATGAAGAGTCTGCAATGCTGGAACACTGACAGTCTTGTGAGGTTTGTGGGTCCAAAGCACAATGCAAAAAAAAGCTTGAGGCTTCAATGGCTAATCCAACCACAAGTAACTAATGAATACCTTTGCACACAAATAACTTAACCCAGCAATGCCCCACCACCACAGTATGGATAGGACTGCTAGGTTCTAAAACTTTAGCACACTCTATAATGAAATTAGATTGAAGGAAGTGGAGAGATGGTTCAGTGTGTAAGAGTAACTGTTATTTTTTTTCAGGGTGCCTGCATTTGATGCACAGAGCCCACAAGGTGCCTCACAACCATCTTTAACTCCATTTCAAGAGGATATAACACTTTCTATTGATTTTCTTGGGTACCAGGCATGCATATGGCACACACACACACATACGTGCAGGCAAGCATTCATATACATAGAATTGAATAAGTGAATCTAAAAAAAGAAACTCAATTGGATTTATCTTCAGCCTGATGAAGTGAGTGCTTCTCAACCCAAAACTGGAAACAGCAGTAAAAGTAAATTTAAGATACCCAGGATAGAGTTTTCAACTGCTATAAAACCAAGAACCTACAATAATACTTACAGAGATTATATGACCTGATTCTGAGTTTAAAGCCCATGATCATGAACTTTCCAAACATTATCCTTGTTTGAAAGCAAGAAAGGCTTAATCCTTAACTAGCTGCAGCTTGACCAATGCTAGAACCACCAAGGAATAAACAACAAGCACAGGAACAGAGGGCCTTGAGTTCCTAGTGAACAATATAAGTTAAACTCCAGAAAACAGGAACGCATTCATGCCAAACTCTACCAACCAGTTAACCAATGAACTACCATGTTCACACTCATAAGAGTTTTGAAGAACCTTAGGAGAACATGACTGCACCGTTCAATAGCCTGCCTGTATGCTGAAGCCCTGTTTGAAACACTTTGACCCACATACTCAGTACACACATAAATATGGTCTATTACTAGTCTTATTTTGTGGATGAAGATATTGACATACACAGGGAATGTGTTACTTACCAAAGACCATATGTGTGACATGAAACATTCCTAGTATTTGAACTTGGTCTAGCTGCGGAGTTCAGCTTGAATCACAAAGGCTATCTTCACTCACAAGGAGGAACACATCCAACTTTGAATGGCTTCACTAACAAAGGAAGAGGTTCATATGTCTACTTTATTCTTTTTCTTTCTTTCTTTTTTTT
>LOEQ01006301.1:36890-53784 GCA_001685075.1 Bramus lutescens | reverse complement strand
CTTCTTCTTCTTCTTCTTCTTCTTCTTCTTCTTCTTCTTCTTCCTCTCCCTCTTTCCCTCCCTTCCCCCCCTCTCCTTTTGAAACAAAGTCTCTCTCAATATGAGATCAGGCTGACTTTGAACTCGAGATACTCCTGTCTCAGCCTCCAGAGGGCAGAAATGACAAGCATACACTACCATATCTTTCTTACCCTATCCATCTCAAAATAAGGTTCTTATGGAAAAAAATCCTCTTCACGATTAAATATAAAGTGATCAATGGATATGCCTTTGTCTACTAACATTGACTAGCATATTATTGTCATTCAAATACTTTCCAGCATGATTCAAGTCACTGTGATAAAATGCTATTAAGGAAATAAGATCTCTTGGACCTCCATTCTCTTGAATGGCTTCATTGTGGGCAGATTACTATGCTTTTTCTTAAGTTCATCTCTGGGTGAGGTGCTGCAACCAGAAAACAGTATTATTGAGCTCACTGGGCACTGGATGACCTCTCGTATTAATCCTCTTTTCTTTGGCTGTGTTGACACATCCTGTCACTGAAAAGCCTGGCCCTGCATTGCAGCAACTGCTGAAAGCTGAAGCAGGTGATTCTCAGAAAACAAGTGACTTACTTGTTTCTGACCATTATGAGTTCTCTTCAATGTCTATCTTAAGAATAATCTCATGGTATGCAAACACACACACAAGAATTATGATACATATAATGAATGTCAACTTGCAGTAGAAAAGTGAAAATAGACAATAAAATAATAGAATTTGTGCTGAGAAGGTTTCTGACAAAATGCAAAGAACCAAAATAATTTAAGGAAACATTTGTCCTGACTCATCTGTAACTGGGGATGATGGATGTGGTGGAGTGGAAGGGGGTGCCAGAGTCCTAAGTGGGTTTAAGGAAAGGAGGAAATCAGCTACATATATTAAGCGTATCACAGTTTTGGTTTTATCAGACTGTATTCATTAATTTGGTCTTTCAGATGAAATAACTATCAGAAATATTTAGCCACTCATCTCAGCTGGGACAGGATATCTAGTAGCAACACACAGAATCAAGGAAATCCCTTGATTTTATAGACTTTAGAGATGGGGCTCCCTAAGTTTAGAGTGAGAGAGGTCTCTGCTTTTAGATGAAAGGGGGTCTCAGAGTTTAGCAGTTGAGTGAAGGTGGAAGAAAGGGTATAATGTAATTTAGAACATAACCTTGCTGTTCCACCCAACCTTGGAGCTTCTTCATGCTAGGAGTTCCTCATCTGGTGGAAGCTAATAGGTCTGTCAGAGACAAGCTGACCCCTCTACAGCAGTAACCTCTGCATTCTAATGTCTAGTTTTTGTTTGTGTTCAATCACAAACACAGATACACAAATACATAAACACCACACACACACACACACACACACACACACACACACACACACTGAACCACTTCATTTAGTAGAGGGAAAAGGAAAACAAGCTCTTTTGGAGCATCAGCTTTAGTTCTGGCTTCTTTCACAGTCCTATGTATTGTAGTAGAAAAGAAACAGGAGTTGAAGCAACTTGGAAGACTCCCATGTCAAAAAAAAAAAAAGAAAAAGAAAAAAGAAAGAGAAAAAAAAGAAAAAGAAAGAAAGGAAGAAAAGCTACATCAAATTTCAACTTTTACACTGTATAATAAATTTGTTCAATTTCAGTTTGGCAAGTTACAAACAATAGCAGCATTGTCTGTTTTACAAAAGAGATTCTCCCTGATGACATCAACTCATATCAACCAATGAATTATCTTTCCATCCCCTGCCCAGGAGCCTGACGCCTTGAACATTATCTCTCTAGATTGACATCCAATATCACCATGGCACACAAAAACACTGTGGAATAAACAACACATCAAGACAGAAATAGTAATAGAAATACCCCAGAACTTTAATAAGCCTTCTCATTCTAGACAGGTGCAAATTTGGATCTGGTACTCACCGCATTAAAATTGGGAAACAGGTTGACCGTCGCTGCAGTGTCAAGAGGAAAGGGAAGGAAGGGCTTAATATCCAATGATGGCTGCAAAGGAGGGGCTGGTGGCCGGACCAGGGCTGGGAGAGCAGGACTCTGGCATGTACCACCTATAGAGACAAGAGCAAAGCAATGATCAAGGTTACCAGGCACAGAAAAGGAAACATAATGACCTTTGGGGGGAAAAGAAAGGACCAGCTTTCTGGGTCACTAGAAAAAGCAAGACAGAATCTATTCACACCAGTCAAGATTTGGCCAGTGAATAGTTTTGGCATTGGGCAGCCAAAGGTAAGTGAGCAGCGCCTTTCCCTGGGATAGCAGCTGTATGATTAGGTGAGGATCAGTCAATAGTTCACACTGCACAACTTGCTTCTGTTTTATTGCCTGGAACTCAGGTGCTCGGCACCAGTCAGCCATGCACCGGTAACCAAGCTCTGCAGGGTCCAAGGGAAACCCCTATAATCCAACACTGCTCCCCCATCCCTCCTTGAAAACTAACCTGTTCAGAATATGCTTCAAGTCTGAGTGGCTATTTTGCAGAACTGCTCTTTTCACCAACACAGAATAATGACATAAGTCTGGAACAGAAAAGAAACCAAACCACAAGCACTGGCAGCCGCACCGCACTGACCTGGCAACAAGAGGATTAAAAAAGCCAGCACTACAAGCCCAACAGCCCTGAGCTGTTCAGTACCCTGGAGCTTTGACAATTCAACAACTGCCTGTCTCCACCCCAGTCATGAGTGGGAGGAATTTAGCCCGGCACCAATGAGCAGACAATGAGAACATTACACCAACACAGAGCTTCCTGTGCACACGGGTGGGCAGGCGGCTGGTTACAAGGAGCACAGAGTTCTGGCCCCTGCTTTCAGACTAACTGCATTTAGAAACTGCAAGATGGAAGCATAGCTCCAGTGTCCTGTCTCCCCTATTTTGATAACATTCCAAAACATCAATTTCACGTTAATTAAAGGCTGTTTGAATCCTAGGAAACTGTTAAAATATGCCAGCATTCTTCTAATCTGAGAGGCAAGCAACAGACTTTAAAAACCTGCTGGTGAGGAGCCTAGAAGCATTAGGAAAACGAAATGCAGTGAGGAATTTTCTTGACTCACAAAGAACTCTCGCAGACAGAGACAGAAGACCATGGCATGCTGGGCCACTTTCCCACCATCTCAGTTTGAGAGCAGAGTAGACCAAAACCCCATGCACATCACCTTCACAGATCCCACATCCAATGGACCGTTGTCCTGTCCTCAGCCAGGTACCCGAACATGAAGGAAACACTCTGGAGAGTGTCCCCAGTGATCAATCTAACCTTATCTGGTAGAGTTCAGCTAAAAATGAGAAGGGTTGAATACGAGAAAGTGAAGTCATATGCGCAGGATTTAACTAGCCATGCACCCTGCACTAGAACCACCAGCTTTCAGGTATAAAATAAGCTTGAGTCAAATGAGCACAATTTTCTTTTTCCAGTTTGAACTCCCCCCTTGAAATATTCTTCAGTAAGAACAAGGTCAACAAAGTTCAAATGAGCACAGCAAATTCAGTTTTTGCTTCCCCCCAATAAAGTATATAGGTCAAGGAACAGAGGACAGATGTTAAAACAAACAGAGATAAAAGCAAAATATAGCAAGCTACATCCACCAAAGCACACCATAAACTCATTTTATTATCCACCTGGTAGTATATATTGAGCGTGGGTGGATAACCTTTTCTAGAGAGGCCGTCTATAAAACTTCAGTGATAAGCCTGTCATGAGCTTTGTATTGCTAAAAGTTTCCCTTTAATAGATAGTTAAATAACTCAAATAAATTTTTTGTTGACATCTCTTCATAAAGCAGGGAGGTGAAGTAAAAGTTTTGACTAAGCTCAGCTTTAAAGAGTCCACAACTAATATTGAGCTTCAATATTTTTTTTAAATTGCCCTCATGGAAGATATTACTATATTCTTATTTATCCTCTGTACTATGTTTGAGCTTAAAATTCCTCAAACAGGTAAAGACTGCCATTATTTCATGTTAAAACATAGCAACAAGTTATAACTACTTTCGTTGTTTCCACAGAAGCTTTCCACACACAGAATTATAAGATCTTAACAGCAGGCTGTATTTTGCAATTATTTTCTTTTAAGTCCTCCTCTGTTTCATTATTTGAAAGAATCTAACACATAGATTACTTTTTGTCTAGCACAGTGTGAGGTACAATATATATAAATAAACTGGACTGCCAGATAAATATACCCAGCCCTTAACCAGGTTTGTATTTGATTTTTATCTGTGCGTACAGTTCAGGAACCTTTACCAAAAGGAGTTTCCTTCACAGGGCATGAAAATACCAAATAAGAGTTACAAAAGTTTCACATGTTGGGAAAACCATGCAGACCCATTTTATCTCCTCCCACTCATATAAAGAAAAACATATAGGACTGTGCATTCTTTGCTGCTCTCTATGAAAGTAGGACTTGGCAAATTCTGTGGTATTAGCGGCTCATTTTATTTATAATCTTCATCAGTCACATTTTGCTTTTTAGAAAGTCATACGTCAGGACATACAATATTCTTAAGGAAGACAATTCAGAGTCTCTATGAAGTTGAGATTCAAAATTACATAAGGTCGGGCATCTTGCTGTTGCAACTGTGTTGTTTAGGTGAACACTTTGGTGTGTCTCTGTAATGTCAGAACACATTGAATAACAAGAATTCACAAGTCTGTTGAGTGTGATGGGTGTGATTCGCCAAGCCATCTCAATTACCCGTAGTATCTAGATTAACAGCACAAGTTCTTTTATTCCAATCTCAGTAATAGTTACTCACAAATCATACATCATATCATACATCACGAAGTACCTATAACTATATATATATGTATATGTATATACACATACATACACACAGACACACACACACACACATATAAATGCTGCAAACCGGATAAAATGGCTGCAGCAGCGTACAAGGAGTCTGAAGGGGTCTTCCAGGAGGCAGAAGCTGAAGCAGGGAGTTGATAATATGCAGTCTTCTTAGAGGCTAGATAGGAATGACAGAGAGCTGCTGAAGAAGCATGGGTTAATTAGTCCAATCCACAGAGTGGGGATTGAGCTGAGTTTCAGAAGTAAGTGTGATACCATGAGGCCAGTGAGGCAAGGTACAGGAGTAGATCCAGATAGACCAATAGGTGGAGAGATGTTTGAATAGATGGATCAGTAGCAACTAAAGAAGGCTGATTCAGCACAGTAGGGACTGAGATAAGCTGAAGTCCCAGGGCCTGTTGGAAATTTGATCTGATTTTCCCTAAGGTACAACACACAGAAGGGTCAGATAGGTCAATAGCTTGAGTGCCATTGCTGTATTAAGTGGAATCCTCTTTATGAGATTCAGGTGATATTGTTGTAATCTGGCACATTAAATAATATCTCAGACTTGATTTTTCTGTCATGGTTTCATATGACCAATTATTCACATGGTCCTAATCTACCTTGATAAGTTTATAAGGTGGTCTATTTTCACACTTAGGGATAATATCTTGTCAATCTGTGACCCATGGGTGGTGTAGAACATTTGGTGATGTGGTAAGTGTGTGACAAGGTGGAGTGTCCCCTTGCCTTTGATTTGCACTCAAAATAGTGCCAAATATTGCTGTAAATAGAGTCACTCATGGCAAAGCTCACCTTAAATCCTGTTTCTTGGAGCACAAGGTACGGTCTAATCCCAAGACTTGCATTTCAATCTATATATCTAGTAGTACAGATTTCATGTATGATTAATTGATACAGCTTTAGCAAAATAAAATGTAATCACTCTGATTTCAGACCAGCTACTATTTTTTTCCATAGAAGTTGATTAAATTAAAAAGCATTCAATGAAGGCCTGGAGAGATGACTTGGTGGTTAGGAGCCCATACTGCTCCTGCAGGGGACCCAAGTCAGATGGCTCAGAGCACTTTCCTACAACTTGCACTCCAGGGGTAGCTGAAGCTTCTAGCCTCCAAAGGTACACACACACACACACACACACACACTTATTTACTCATTCACATACAGACACAAACACACAGGCTTAGTTATTCACAGACACACAGGCTCACTTACACACACACATGCACACACACTCACTCACATAGACATACACACACACACTCATACAAACACAAACACATATGCTTAGTTACTCACATACACACAGGCTCATTCACATACATAGACATACAGTCACTCACACATACACACAAACACATACACTTAGTTACTCATACACAGGCTCACTCACACACATACACACACTCACATAAATGTACACATACACACTCATACACACACAAACACACATGCTTATGTACTCACATACACAAACTCTTACTTACATGCACACACACACTCACCTACACACATACTCACTCATATACACAAATGCATGTTCACTCACACACACACACACACCTACATAAAAATAATAAAAAGTTCTTTTTATAAAAGCACTATGTAAGTACAAGGCCCTTTGTGTTCAGCGAATGAGAGACTGAGTAAAGAGAGTAAATTAGCTTGATATGGGGAAGATGTGTTCCTGGATTCGACTGCCTTTCTCCTTCCTTTTCTCATGCGTGGTAATGCTAGTGTATATTTACAGCCACGGTTTCAAACTGTGAGCTGTTGAACAAGCATTTAGACACAGCATTGGTCTGTTCACAAGCACCCGTATCTTCACAAAGCATTACCTTGTGAATTTGAAAACAATAACTAGTTCTTCATCAATACAGACTGAGAAACTAAGATGTTGCCTTCTCTGACTTACCCCTCTGAAAAGCAGGGGTAGGATAGATAGTGTTTGTTTTAATGACTTTTCCACAAATAACACCGACAGTGTCTTGGAGTTCTGAGTCAGTGGTTATCAGCTGGAGGATAATTGAGGGATCTGTACATAGAGGACCTTTCTCAGAGTGTGAGCCACTGGTGCGTACAGTCTTCAATAAACAAAATAAACTAACAGCTGTTCAGGACTTCTGACAGCTGTTGTCAAGATATTTTTGAATTTCTTTTCAAAATCTTACCTTCGTTTATGTTGACTTGGGATACTGAATTAGGACAATAGAGGATCTGAGACCACTTTGGGCTACACAGAGATCATCTAGCTCAAAAACAATAATTAAAGAATTTGTTATGTCCTTTGGAGACAAAAATCATTATAGGATATTGTAAAACATTCGGATCTGTGTGATAGTTGAGATATGATGGCACTAAATGGAAGTAGAAAAGAAATGACAGATTTGGAGCCTTAAAGCAAAACTCAGTGTGTGAGACCAAACATTGGTCATGGAGGGATACAGTGAAACTAGCAAGTTATGGTTGGAGTGGGGGCAGAGTATTTTTAAATTTAATGTCAATATACCTTGATATCCCCTTAACTTTTTCAAAGCACACAATTCTACCAGCTAACTACTGATTTGTTCAAAGTATATATTCAAACCCAAAAACTCTAGGGAGAGAAAGAACATACAGAAGACCTCAGGCAAACAACCCAAGCACTTTTTTATGTTCTCATAAAAATAAATTTACGGTTACACAATAGCAAAATGAAATAAAGAAAGAGAAGAAAAGGAAATAAAAATTAAACAGAACATTCTACACAGTTGACTTTTTAAGGTTATGAAGGACAATGTACCTTGGGCTGGTGAGCATGAAAACCTGATGTATTGCTAGGTAAAGATAAATGTTAGTACTGCCTCAACTTGATATGCCATGCTTTGTTGATACTCATGGGAAGCCTGCCTTTTCTGAAGAGAACGTGAGTAGAAGTGGATGGTGTGGAGGCAGGGGAGGAGTCGAAGAGGGAGCAGAAACTGCAGCAGGGATGTAAAATAAATGAAGAAATTTAATAAAAATCAAAAATAGAAAGATTAGAGCCATTAATCTTCAACAAGTTCTTATTACTAGTAGAAAAGAAAAAGGAGAAAAAATAATGATAATAAAAAAGACTGGTCACTTTTCTTGTCAAGGTAAAGGAGACAGCAAAGAAATGACCAGATGCTCATCTAGCATGTGATCATCCTGAAGAGTGATCCTAATAGAGGAAGGATCTTGAAAGGCAAAAGTATCACATCAAATGTGCTTCTAAAGCACTCAAGTCTATATTAATATCCATTTATCTAAACAGAAAATCAAACATACATTTCTCATATTACTTTGAATGAGCGCATCTGCAATGCTCAAGATTATTCACTAAGGATACAACTACTTTTTAAAATTTTAATCTTAATCTTAATTTTTGCTTTTTTAAGACAAGATTTCTCTGTGTAGTTCTAGCTGTCCTCGATTGTGTTCTGTAGACCAAGCTGACCTCAAACTCACAGAGAGTCTGTCTCTGCTTCCCAGGTGCTGGGATTAAAGGTGTGTGACACCATTGCCTGGCAACTCTTTGAATTTTTGTAATTGACTTTTACTCTTTGTATAGGGCAACTATTTCCTTTTAAATTTCAGTGGTCCAAATTGCTGTTCAATTCCTCTTTGTTTAACCATTCTTAACTGAACAACACAGCTACTTATTTTGAGAACTTAGTGTGATTTTCCCTGCACTGATTTATTGTCTACATGATTAGAAGTTCTGAGTCACACTGGGAATTTAAGAGAGAGACTGTTCAATATGTTCTACCTTCAGTTGCCTCTCTTTAATGACCTAAAGTGACCTGCTCTGGACAAGTGAGCTTGAATGTGATGATCCTGCAAGGAAAAGCTGGAAAGTGAATGCACTAGGAATATCTGTTGAGTCACACACATCCTGATGATGATCCCAAAAAGGAATGAGGTGAGTTTTGCACATGACTAAGGGCAGAGTAGAACATCCTTCCTTCTGTAAACACTGACTTAGGAGCTTTTGATCAAATCTATTGCTGAGGATTGTACTTTAAAATTCACCAAACAAACAAACAAACAAACAAAAAAAAACAATCAAAATGAATAAATGATTGGAATTGTACTTTATCCAAATACTTCATTGTTCTTTATTTTATGTTGTATTTGAACACTCCAGTAATTAACTCCAAAAGTATGTGGGGAAAGAAGGTTGGAATGAAGTTCTGACAAGCTTGGTTACTTCTGCCACCAAATCCATGACCCAGACCAGTTCACCAGACCAGTTCAGGGAGTGAGTTGTTCACTGGAAGGAAAGTGGATTCTCTCATGTATTTAAATGACTTTCCTGTTCACCTTGGGCAGCCGACCACACCTGGAGAAAGCTCTGCTAGGAGTATCCAGGAAATCTCTGAATGGCCCTCTAACATTTTCTCCTGGATGACAGGTCATAAATCAAGATGAACACCTGTGTCATAGGAAATCCATGCTTTACCTGAAACATCCCTCAACAGTCAGGAAGTAGTGGTGGAGAATATCCATGTGCAAGGATTTCCTGGCAAGGACTTCCTTGGCCTAATTTTAGCCATCAACTACACCTATTAAAGATTCTCGATTGCCGAGATATCCAAGTTGATAATTGTTATATCCACATGAGACTATTTTAAAGATAAGTTAATTAAAACCAAAAATTAAATAAAAATGCACGTTCTCAAGTGCAGTTGAGTCTTTATTCCAAATGTTCATTAGCCACATATTGCTACTGTCATATATATTACAGATTATATATAATTATATATTATATAATATATAATTAGATATTACAGATTATATATTATATATAATCTTGGAGCCAACATCATCAAAAACATGGAGTTTATATAAACATAGTATCTACATTTATTCACAGATTGCCTGTTTTGATATTTAGACATGGTATCACAACACAGTGCAGGCTATTCTGGAACTCCCTATATAGCTCAGGCTAGCCATCAATTCAAGATCATTTTGTCTCAGCCTCCCAAGTGCATTTGCCTCCAGCCTGGCTCTGGTTTTTCTTAGTGGAAGACAGTAGAAAATACTGCACAGAGATACCATTGAAATAAATTAGATTTTGCTAAATCAAATCAAGTTAATGAATGTGGAGTGGCACTTTCTTGTCAATCACTGGGTTATTCAGTAAATATTCCGCGTTTCTTTCCCCTGCTTCAGCCTACACCCCAGTACTTTACAGATGGGGAATACATATGGAGCTGACTAGATACTCTTTGTCTTAGTCAGTGTTCTGTCACTGTGAAGAGACACCATGACCATAGCAACTCCTACAAAGGAAAATATTTCACTGGGGCTTGCTTACAGGTTCAAAGGTTTAGTTCATTAGCATCATGGCACCAAGCAGGACCACACGAAGGCAGACATGTTGCTGGAGATGCAGCTGAGAGTTTTAGATCAGGACTGGCAGGCAACAGGGAGAGATGCTGGGCCTCGCTTGAGCATTTGAAACCTTCAAGCACAACCCCAGGGACACACTTTCTCAAACAAAGCCACACCTACTCCAAAAAGGCAACACCTACAAATTCCTGTCAAGGAGTTCAACTCCCTAATGACCAAGCATTCAAATCTATGGGCATATGGGGTTCATTGCTATTGAAACCATAACCCACTGCATCTAGACAAAGTTAGATTTTTACTGCTCATGCTAACATGTATGATTCCATCCTATATTTCACTCTGCACAGTCCAGATAAGCCAATGGAAGTTATGTTTGCTTCTGCCCTTTTTAATTCCCTTGAACTGAATGGTAACACCTCCTGGATTCTTATTCAAATTCTTTCATTCAGTGTTTCCAGGTAATTTTTTAAAACATTAAATCTAATTTATAACATGATGAGCATGACTATAATTCCTTGGAGGTGGCGTTACTGGCCCTGGGTGACACTGTCCATTGCCATCACTATTGTCACAATCAGAATAAATAAAATGCACTAAGAAGAGCAAAGACTGCATCCTTGTTGTCTTAAGGGACCCTCACAGAGCCCTCTCTCCTTCCAATGTCCATGAGCAATGTGAGAACTGCAAGTCTGGTTTCCATGGCTTTGGGAAACATTTTTGAGAACTTTATAATAGCACAAAAAACCCTTTGATTTCATTCTTTCAAAAACATTCCCCATGGTGCTGGGATGTGCTTTGTTTAGTCTTGGCCTCAATGTTTCTTCTGGCAGAATTTTTTGGAAAAAAAAAAGCCTAGCTATATTTTCTTCTAATTCTAAAAATTGTAGTCCCTGAAAAGAAATGTAAAATCCCTTACTAATGAAATTTAAGTAACTGTAGAATCTAATAAATTATTTGCTTCATGGGAAAGAGAAATAAATGCACACTAAATGACTGCAAGCTAGAATGTGCATGTGACCCATTTTACTATTATAAATCCTGTCATTTTGAGTCCTTATTATATGCTGGGTGTTATTCCGTTCAACTTCATATCTTTTTAAATTGATTTTTATTGAGCTCTACCTTTTTCTCTGCTCTCCACTCTTCCTCTCCCCTCCCCTTCAACCCTCCCCCAAGGTCTCTATGTTCCCAATTTACTCAGGAGATATTGCCTTTTTCTACTACTGATGTAACAATGAAGCCATCCTTACTCTCAGCTTACAGGTAAAGGAACAAAGGCTTGCTGAGCTCATTTTCCTTGAGACAAACAGCCTTCTTAAGCAGTAGAGCTAGAAAGAATTAGAAACGAGAGATGTGTACATCTAAAGGCCACATTCTCATTGTCTCTCAAATAGCTATCAATACCTGATTCCCGTAAAAGTGAAGAAGCAGTTTGTGGCAGCAAAAATTGTTTCTGGGAAAAGGACCAAGATTTTTACATTCAAATAGACAGGAGAATCCGGTGTGGGGTTTATGAATTCAGAAGAGAGATATTGCTGAGGGCTCCAGGGAGAGGAAAAGCCTCATTGTTAATTCATCACCGAGGCACATCCCATAAGACGTCAATATTGTGGCACAGCAAAGCATGTCATAACATAGAGCAGGGAATGCACACGTTGACGCTAACATACATGAAGAGGAGGCTATCAATGCAACCCACCCCTGCCAAGGGTCATGTCAACCTGAAGAACATTAACAGGAAAGGCTGAGAAGGCTTCTTGGGGGACTCCTTAGCTCTGAGAAGCCAAACACTTACCAGAAGTCAGAGAAAGAGGTCAAGGTTCACAAGAAAACCCAAATTTTTTAGTCAACTTCAACACATTCTCACACTCCACTGAATTGGAGCCCAAAACAAATACACCCTTTCATCAACATAGGATGCATACACATTGCAACTTAATACAATTTATATTACCTCAGCTCAAAAAAGCCAGAATTGGCTGATAGAATATGTTAAAGAAATTTCCTCTGAGGATTTTCTTTTGCTGTAAGTTTAACTAAAGTTCTTGAAAAGCCATATTTGCAACAAGAATAAATGAGGGTGTTGCTTAAAACTGATCCTGGTATACTATGGGCCATATATACAGAATCATTAAAAACAGCCTAAATTTCAAATAATGATAACATGAAAAGCAATAAAACCACCATCAATTCTATCTATGTGTATCCATCTATGTATCTGTGCATGTACATATGTACATACGTATGTATGTATCTATCTACCTCTCTATCTTAATTATCTAATGCATATTTGCATATGCATATACACAATGAGCATTTTATTTTTACACAATAATTCTATTAATTCTTAATGACTTACCTATCTAATTATGGAAGGTGAGGATCTGTAGGATAGAGATTCAATATATGCGATAGCTAATTCAAGCTAGGCTCTTATTCAAGCTAAGGATGCTCATATAAGTTGACTTATTTCTAAAAGTCACATTCTCTCCAGTTCTCTGAGGTCAAAGACAGGAATTCACAGTACAGTTATCTTCCTAGTTCTTGAGCCCTTTACAATCTCTCGTATTTCCATTTCATCCAAGACTTTTACCCCATAGACCTCATCAGTGTCAAGTTCACATGTTCTGTTAGCTATGTGCATGCACATACATTCAAAAAAAAAGAGATGACACAGTCATAAACACCATTTGTTACTCACCCACATCATTCAGCTTCCAGCTGCCATGTTAAGCATCTCACAAACTTCTATAGTTCGAGTTCCAGGGGATTTGATTCCCTTTGGACATTGCAGGCCTTGGCACTCATTTACACACACACACACACACACACACACACACACACACACACTCACACACACTTTTAAACATTCACTCCTTAAAAAAGACCCTGATCATGATAACATTCTGTCTTGGTAGATTATGCTCTTAAGACTATCCATCAAGCTAATGGATGCACAGAAGTCATCTGTAAGTTTTCTAAGACATTAAGTGAATTCAAACTGTGGTGTCCTCGTGGGGAGTCATCTGGCAACGTATTTCACCATTCTTGGTTAGGATCTGTTGAATTGATGAAGGAAGGTCCCTGAATTTTCTGAGGATCGCTGGAAATAAGCACCTGCTCCGAAGTTAACAAAAGGCTTCTATTCCTAGACTTTCTGCATGAACCTAAGCACACAATTTTCTGAAATTCCCTCATAACTCAAGTGTGATGGAGCGTCTCAGAACACACAGCTTGCCGAAAGCCCTTCTTCTTTATTAATATGTCTGGGTACTGAAATTTTGTAGGGCAACCTAATCTCTATAAACCCCAAAGCTCCATGGAAAACCACATAATTACTAACCCCTAAAGGAGAGTAGAGAGGGGCCTCTGATCACAGTCTCAGAAATTAATGTCAGTCCTTTCACATTCGTAGGGCTCTTTGCCTTAAACTGCAAAGATTATTTTGTACTTTTGCAAGGACATTAATCCCAAAGGAAGAACAAAACAAACTGAGTCAAATTGCTCTGAGCAGGAATGCCTGCTGAGAGAGGAGAGAATTTCTGCTAGAAGCATGTCTTCTGAAATTGGCCCTGTATTTTCCTCAATGATTCCAATCTGTCCTGTGCAGACTTTTCAAAAGCCATTACATCTTCTGAACTTGAGAAACTTTTTCTGAGTTGTCAATGTCATTATGACCTTGTCTTACCCATTCACGTCATTTACTGTTCTTAGGAAAATGAGGCAAATACTTTTGCTCCTCACATTTTCCACATCCAGGCCCTTTCTTCCAGGGTTCAGCTGAAACTCTTCGGTTTCCTGAATCCATTTGATACCATAATGAACTCTGCCTGTTTCAAACTTCCTTAGAATATTTTAAGTAGCTAAGGGTCGCATAACCATCAGAAAGCAACATCAATTCCAGCTGATCCTGCACTAAAGAATGGAGACTTTAATTAGTTTCTCTCTATAAAGCAAGATGCATAGTATGGCCCAAGGAGATGGGTCAGTGTGGAAACCGCTTATTGTGTGAACATATGGAGCTGAGTTTAGATCCCAGCACTCATGCAAGTGTCAAGATCAGCGGCATGCTGCAGAGATGAAAGAGTAGTTCCTGGGGACTTGTTGGTCTGGCCATAATGACAAAACTCCAATTTCACTGACACATCCATTCTCAAAATGAAGATCAAAGAATGACAGAAGAATATACCTGGGGTCAAGCCATAACTTGTGCATTTGCATGCATGGGTAAGCACAAACCCATTAACATACATGTGTATACATTCACATGCATACACAGACACATAAATCCATATATACACATATACATACACATACATATACACATAAATACACAGATACACATACTGAATAATAAATAATGATTAAGTAGGTATGAAAAGAAATATGATATCTAAATGCCAACACTCCTATGAGAATCACATGGAGAAATGCTTAACTGATTAATACAAGAGTATGGTAACAAATTCTTATTGTTGTTTTAAGTCAGATTATATTATGAAAATGACATGAAATAAATTAAATGTATTTTAATAACACAGCTGTTTACACCACCAATAATATGTCTCTTAAACTTCTCACTATTTGTTTATTAGTAGAGTTATCTGGTTCTGCCTTTTGAAAGGGACCATCCATGATTTTATCACCTAATAAAGTGCTTTGAACATGATAGGCAGGTATGAAAGTGCTCTTGATCTAATGGATGCATGCATGAATGAATAAACAGGACATCATTGTGCTGAAGCCTAGAGAGAAATAAAAGACTTTTTAGTTTCATTAATACTATTAGGTTGTCATACTGAAAAAAAAAGAACTATCTGTTTTCTTCAGTATGTGCTTACTGTAAAGTCATTTACATAGAAAACATTAAACAGAGGGATTTTTTTAATGGAAGGAAGGGAGAGTAGATAGGAAGAAAAAAATATTTCAAAAACTATCAGTAACCAGGTCTGATATTCAGGTGTTACTCAAATAGATTATTCCTGAAACAGTCAATAAACAGTGTGAAAATGATCTCAAAGACATTAAAAGTTTTCTTGACAATAGTACTTCCGTCATTTAGAGTTTGAAAGTAGCCAATAAAGGGCTTAGTGTTAACTGGGTATGTTGCTATATTTCTCTAATCCTACCAGTGGGGTTACTGGGGAAAGAAGAAAGCAAGTTCCAGACCAGCCTGGACAGCATAGTAGGACCCTGTCTCCAAACCAAAAGCAGATACCGGCAAAAATGTAACCTGATTTTACCTTACCAAACTCTGAGAGAGACTCAGATGGACCCAGTGCCTAACTCAGTGGGCACGCAGAACTGGTCAACTAAATTGGAGTCTGGCCTGGAAAGTTTCAATGTTATTGTGGTCAGTAAGAAATGGAGACAGAGAAGCTGACAGTAGCTCTTTCAATAGTGCTCTTCACTACTTCTCTGCCTCTGCTCTCCACCTCATCCCCTCTAATTTATTTCTCATAAAATACATTCCCATCCTGATAACTGTCCCTTGCCATCCACTCCTCCAAGTTCCCTGCCCCATCACTTCTCCTCCAGATCCAGTCCTCCTTTGCTTCCCCTCAGAAAAGAGCAGGCCTCCTAGGGATGTCACCCAAACATGGCATAAGAAGTTATAATAAGTCTGGACACAAATCCTCATAGCAAAGCTGCAAGAGGCAACCAGTAGAAGAAAACATGTTCCAGAAGCAGACAAAAGGGTCAGAGTCACCCCATTCCCTCTGATTAGGAGTCCCACGAGAATACCAAACTACACAACCATAACATATTTGCAGACTACCTACCACAGACCAGTGGAGGCACCATGATTGCTGTTTCAGTCTCTGTGATCTCCTAAGAACTCCGTTTGCTTGACTCATGACCTCCATATCATTCACGGTGACTTCGGCTTTCTTTTATCTAGGTAAGACCTATACAGTATCCCTGATTGTGGATTCAGTCTCTGTGAGCTCCTATGAACCCTAGTTAGTTGATTTTGTGGGTCCGATTTCTCTCCTAACTGTCCTCAGCCTGCTTTCCTTGCGGACTTACCTTCTTGACTCATACAGTCTTCCTTACAAATGCTCATCAAGTATTTATTGGTGACCCAATCTTATATGCATTAGGTTTCAAAAAAGTAAGTATGATCTTAGATCTTTTAAATAATAATGAACAAAGCAATACCAAGGGAATAAGCATGATGTTTTCCTCTTATTGCCTTTCTTCACCTTCCCCTTCAGAATAACAGATTTTTGCTGGTTAGTAAAAAAATTATTTTCACTGGGATGTGGTGGAACATGCCTTTGATCCTAGCACTCCAGAGGCAAAGACAGATGAATTCCTATGAGTTCGCAGCCACACTGGTTTATAGAGCAAGTTCCAAGACAGGTACCAAAGAGAAAACCTGTCTCTAATAATAATAATAATAATAATAATAATAATAATTCTTTTCTAATTTGTTAATATTATTACATATTTTATCAGACAGAGTTTGAGTTATGTTTCCTCTTTCTTTGACATTTCCACACAGTTTGCAAAACACTTCATTTAGCCAAGAGTCATATGGAATGTATCAGATACAATGATTGATATTAGTTTTGGTTTGCTTTTATAAAAATATTTATTTATTTGTTTGTTTGTTTGTTTATTTATTTATTATGTATACAACGTTCTGTCTGTGTGTATGCCTGCAGGCCA
>LOEQ01006301.1:9149-28946 GCA_001685075.1 Bramus lutescens | reverse complement strand
ACCTCTGGAAGAGCAGCCAGAGCTCTTAACCTCTGAGCCATCTCTCCAGCCCCCCTATTTTTTGGTTTTAAGATTATATTAATATGGTATTGAAATTACTTATATTCTCGAGAATTAAATGTCACAGATTACTTTGGCCATTATCAGTGTTGACTTTGATTTTTACCAAAAGTTAAGAGATCAGACCCAATTGAGAACTGTCAATAACTGCAATTATTCCATTTAGTGGTGAGGTAAACAATGCCAATGGCATTGATTCTGCTCCAGAAAAGATCCTGTTCCCATCCTGAGTTAGGGTTTGCTTTCCAGCAAGGCTGCAGTGCACGGGTAGTCAGGAATCTGCCGGAGGTCTTCAGACTACTTCAGAAAAAAGCCAGTGCAGACACCAGGAAGTTAAAAAATCATCAAAAAGGTGAACCAGCATCCACAGTTAACAGGCAGCCCTTGCTATCAGAAACATCAGTAAGAGCATTTTAGACCTTACAACCCAACTGCTCCTCAAGATAAATGCTTCTCTACGAATGAGCCAGACCAAGTACAGAAATTCTCAAACCCAAAACATCACAAAAAGCAGAACACTATTACTGCCACAAATCATTTACGTCTGGACGTGTCTCATAGTGCAGCAATAGATGATAAAACTATTAGGAATAACCCAAGATATAGCTTTAATTTAAAAACATTTTAGAAGTAGTTTTAGGTACATAGTAATACTGACTGGGAATGAGAAGTCTCATGTACAAACATAGCCTCCATTTTCATCAATGACATCAAGGCTCTTTGTTGACCCATGGTTCTCATTCATAGGTTATGAATGAGTGTGACATAAAGTTATAAAGTTTGTCTTTTGGCCCCGTGTGCACTGTTTGTTTGTACACACATCCAGTGGAATTCTAGCACAAGGTAGAGAACCTGCATCCTAAAAGTCCTGGTGGTATGTTTTAGTGGGGCAAAACACCTGAGTTCATAGGAAAAGAAAATGATTCACCAATAAATATGAACTCATTAAAAATTATATTTAAAATACCATTTACAATTTTCACAATTACTTCATTTTAAGAAGATCTTGCAGTTCATTTAGTCAATGTCTCTTCATTGGTCATGGTGGATATGTTCAGTTTTATCTTTATAAATGAACTTGATATATTATAATATCATAATCATAAAAAAGTTATTATAGGAAGCAAATGGCAGAGCTGGGAAGTTGGCTCTGTAAAAGCAACAGAGAACACTCTGACCTCCACATACGTACACAGGGGCATGCATACATACACCTACACAATTTCAAATAAAAATTATTATAAAAAGAAACTAATTGCCCGGATGGGATAGCTGGCCCTGAGGTCATGAGAGTGGGAGACTTGTCACTGACCCCTCCCTACAGGCAGCGGCCCTTGTGAGAGCAGACCATACACTTTGCCTGGACAGCATACTATAGCTGAACCTGCTGGTGAAAGCGCAGGTGAGCCAGGCCTGTGGGCATAAGGGCAGGAAAGCTGCCCCTGCCCTCTCCCTTGCAAGTTATGGGATGGCAAGGGTAAGGGAAATATGCCCTCCTCCACCCCAGCACCCCTTTTCACCTGCAGCAGGTGGTAGAGCTGGCCTCAGAGCATAAGAATGGGAGAACATGCCCTGTACCTCATTTACTGCAGCACTTGGGAGAGCAGGCCCTTCACCTCATCTGGGCAAAATACTAGAGCTGGCCCTGGAAGCGCCAGTGTGGGTGAGCCAGCTCCAAGGGCATGAGAGCAGGAGACCTGGCCCTGCTTTACTTTGGATGAGATATCCAGGACAGTGCTGGAGAGCTCACCAGGTGATGACAGTGAGGGGAAAGCTGGCAGACTGATTAACCCAGCTACCACCCAGACTGCGGGTAGCCCACACCAATACACACCTCATCGATGAACTGCTGGAGCCTATAAAGAGGCTGGACCTACAGATCTGAAACTGCAGAATCTCCACGATACAGTACAACAGGATATCCAAGGGGAGGTCCCAGTGAGAGCCCAGTACTGAGGAGTTAGAAGCCTGAGGCCTCAACCCATACCAGTTGCTCATAGCAGTGAAGACTCATAAGTAAAGATGCATGGACTGTGTGACTGACTGAGCCACACTATAGCTTCCATGCCAAATTTTTGTTTGTTTGGTTTTTGTTTGCTTACTTGTGTGTTTCGTTTTATTTTGAATTTTTGTTTTATTTTTAAATTTTGTTTCTGGTTGCAGTGGCAGAGGATGAAAGTGAAGGGACAGGGAGGTGAGTGAGATTTGGGTGCATGAGGTGAAATCCACAAAGAATCAATAAAAAGTAAAAAAAGAATGAAATCCAAAGTCAATCAGGACCCTGAGAGGGAGAAAGGTAGCATACTATAAAACATATGACACTTTTTTTCTTGATTGTATAACAAAACTTATTAAACATACCCTTATCTCAGTCATTACTTGCACTTTTCCCAAGTCCTAGAGGCTTTAAATGTCATCCTCAATGTCCTAATGATACAGAGCATGGATTCCAATGAACTTCATTTTAATTACACAAACCCTCTCATAACTATTTCCTGGTAAAGGTCTAACGTGCACTTAATGAATAACTCCAGGAATGCAATATAAAAGCTAAGTACTAGGCTGTATAATTTTAAAATGCCACAAAGATAATTTCTCATTTCAGAAGCTTTGTAATGTACTATATGCTTATAAAATCAATTAAGAAAACATCAGGATATCTGAACGCAATATTTGTATGCAATGAAATCATTGTAATGTGTTTTGTGTGCCTGGCCACACACTTCAGTCTATGCTAAGAAACATCCCTTAGCCAGGAAAGCTGCCACCTGGTTAAACAGATAAAATGGAAATATTCCTTGGGATAAAGAAAGGGAACTCCAGCGTTCAAACAAAACTAAGGAATTCTTCTTTGACAGAATGAGCTATTCCTGATGTCCAAATATTTAGAACCGCCCAGACTGCTCTATCTCCTTAATACACAAAAGGTGCTATTCTGTTTGAAGACAAGTTGACCATGGGCATTCTAGAACAAAACTTTAAATATGCAGAGCAAAAAAAGAAAAGTCCAGAAAGGAGCTTCATCCTCACGAAGAACCCACTCAAGTTCAGCTACTGGAACAGGGCACTCTGCTGTGGTGCATCATTTGGCGACAGAACCTACAGTGTATAGACAGACAATCACTCCATATGATCCATTTCCTTTTCATTCCACACTTAGGAAGCAACCGGCAGAAGAACTAGGCCTCCATGGAAATTTGGAAAGAGTGGACTGAGGAACAGGTACAACTACTAAAACAACACGGAAATCCCACAAGAAGGTGACTATGGATGACCAGTTAGGAATATGTCTGGTACTCACGTCTATTTTGTTTGCAGGTATCTGCATCTCTGAAACTCTGGTTGCCTTCTCTTATAGTAACGTCAGATGATAAGAGGCCAGCTGGGCAGCTGGCTGGGCATCATCCAAAGGTGAGAAGCTCTAAAACACTAAGTCTCAAAGGTTTCCAGAACCTTCTAGAGGGAAGAGCAAACCACAGGACCCTGTCTTGGAGATACCCAGTGCTGCTGATTCTATTTTCACCAGAGACCTTACTGTAACAAGTGGGGCCTATTAGGGTTGGGGTCTTTGATGACTACATCCACCTGTGGTCTAGCTGTTTCTATTTCATGGTCGACCATACTGTGAGGCAGCTCTTCTACAAGTCACTTTTACTAGGAAAGGAGTGATGCATTTTCTGCTATGATGAATTGAAATTGCTCAGAAGTTATGAACCATAGTAGAACTTTCCTTTATGCTCTATTCGACTCTATCAGAGCAATTGAAAAGTAAGGGATACCCTATATGAAGCATCCTCGAGTTACAATATGAATGTGAGGCCAACCTACACGTTAGCAGTTTTGTAGATATGACACTCTACAGAATACAGGGTGAGACAAAGATGCCCCTGTCCAGGCAGACATTGCCACATGATATCCAATAACAGGACAGCACAACCCCCCATTAACTCTAATTATGACCAATTCTGAACAGTGATCTTAGTTGCTTGAAAACACGAATTAGCAGCTTAGAGTCTAGAGTTGAATGAAACTCTCCATGGTTCTACTTGCTGCAGATTAAGGGATCATTTCCAGAATTTAAAAACCTAAATGTCTGGTTCTGGAGCATTGGCTAGGGAATTGACAGCACCTGCTGCTTTTGCAGAAGTCTGGTTCCCCTCCCCACCTAATGAGGCTCACAATAGTCTATAGCTACAGTTTCCAGGGTCTAACATGCTCTTCTGAGAGACATAGACAACTTCACACATGTGATGCACATACAGATAGGCAGGCACACACGTGCAAATACATTTAAAGAAATAAGAATCTAAATTAACCCTGTGTACTGTCTGTTGCTATGATAAAAACACTGACCAGTAACAATTGGGGAAGGAAATGGTTTATTACATCTTAGAAGACAAAGTCCATCGGCAAGATAAAGCAGGTCAGGGATTCAAACAGGAACCCAGAGAAGGAAATTTAGAAGCCATGGCAGAATGCTGCCCCACTGACCCACTCTCCATGGCCCCCTCGGGTTTATTTTCTTATACAACCCAGTAGCACCTACTCAGGGGAAGCACAACCCACCTACAGTGGGCTGGTCCCTCTTATATCAGTCATTAATCATAAAGATGACCCCACAGATTTACCTGTAGGGCAATCTGATGGAGGTAATTCTTCAAATGAGGTTTCTCCTTCTGAGTGTCTCTATGCGTCTGTCAAGTTGACAAAAACTAGCCATCACAAAAATGTTAATCATTTTAATAATCTTTCCAAATATTTGACTGCTTCAAAAAAGCTACAAAACAAGCCTCAACATGGTACTCATTAAAAGAGAGGCAGATTCTTCCTCATGTTGAGTGAGTCTCTGCAGCTACCTGAATAAACGTGAGTGATTACTAATAAAAATGGAGAGAAACTGGAGATTAAAAAAATGCATGAAAATAAAGGGGATGAAAATCTTCTTTTATACAGAATGTATAAATCTTTCACTTTTAATTGAAAATCCATTTTTCTTGTTCTACCAACTAAATGCAAAAATTTAGTATAAAAGATGACACCTGTTTCTGTTTACATATATGCATTGACTAATAGACAAAATTCATCCTTGTATTCATCATTTTATATACAAAGGCTACATAACCATAAATACTCATGTGCTTCCATTTCCATCCATATAACAAGACTAAAGGCAAAGTGGTTTCAAAGGGGAATGAGCGCAAACCACTTGAGGTGCAGCAATAACTCACGGCAGCCCTGTCTAGGCATTCATTCTTATGTTATTAAAGTCAGCACACACATTGCATACACTACATGAAAGTCTCAGCGGGATAAATAACAGGTCAACCTACCAAAAGTCATGTGCTTACATGCCCACCACACCACACATACTCTAAGTAGCATTCATCTTGCATACTTCTCGGTATCTTCAGATTCCCTAGCCTTACCTTTATGCTCTTTGAAAACACTGGAATCTTGCTCAGAGTATCCTTCCTTTGTGCTGTGCCATGTAAAATGCCTGCCTTAAAGTTCTACCTTACCTCCTATGCATTTCCCCTGTTGTCTAGTTCAGGGCCTCTCTGGGTGTGGTCCTCAGGCCAGTAGCCTCAAAGCAGAATGTGTCAGATATGTAAATTCAACCCCGACCCCAAACCTGAGGAATCAGACCCTCTGGATATTTACCAAATAATGTACTTTTGTGATGTTATGGCCTGAACTTGTGATCTTCTTCTATCTGCCCTCCTATCAGAGCAGGTATTTACCCACATGTACCACTAGTGCACCCAGCACAGTATACATTAAAGAGTCTCAATTGATTCTGGTATATTTTAGGGTTGAGCACCACTCTGTAAGCATCTGCCCTTGGCCTGCATACTCTCTTATCATGCTTGGAACATCCCTGGCATTCATGTTCTGGCTGCTATATATCTGTTTTGCCTTTTCCTGACATTAATACCAGTAGCTTCTAAATGCTGCCCAGGTTTCTCTAAATCTTTCGACCCTCTTCTTTCTTTCTCTCTAGCTGGACTACAAAGTTCACTTAATTGTGTTCTACGGAGTCCTGTCTACTAAACTTTTGAAGGAGAATATATCAGACTTTTGACCACAACCAATACCATACCATATATCAACCCAACTCCCTGTTACTCAAGGCTTTTGCCAGCTACCACTACAGAACACGACACAACCATAGTGACTGGCTCAACTGAAAATATATTATAGCCAATTTTAGCTAGTAAAGCAGCAATTCTTTGATTCTCCCAGTCAACTTGCTTTCCGACTCACAGCCACTGTTAGACAGCTTAGAAAAGTTCCCCATATTCCAAGTTCACCCTGAACCATCTCATTCCTTTACCAAAGAAGACTGTTACCAGACTGACACTCAGGCATAAATAACCAGACCTATCATTTACTTCTTTTTTCCTTCTAGAAAGAGGCTTCTTGGTGTCTCTCGGTCTTGTCATTCATAGCATATCCAACAGCATGATCCTGCTGTCACAAAAGTGTGTTTAATGTGTGTTTTAATATAGGTGTCTTGTAACAGGTGTCAAATGTTACTGACCATTTTCAGCCTTTTAAAGCATGCTGTTGAGGGATATCAAGCACACCCCTGTTGTTGTGCCCGCCTTTAAGCTTCCTCGGGATCTCAAACTGAAACTCTGTATGTACTCACTAATTGCTCTCTGTCCCCCTTCCCCACTTCTTGTAATCTCTGCTCTAGCTCACCTACCTGTGAATTGGGCTGTTTCAGAAATCTCACAAGTAGAAGCACTCGATATTTGTATAATGCAGCTTATCACACTTAGCACAGTGGTCAAGCCTCACCAGGTTGCAGCATGCTGAAGAATTCCATTCCGTGTGGGGACTAAAGAGTACCCCACGATATGCTATGTGTATGGCTGATTGTGAGGAGATTCACCTGTGTGTAGATGCCGCAGAGCCCAGAAGCAAACAGCAGATTCTCTGGAGCAAGAGTGACAGACAGTAGTAAAGTACTCAGTACAGGTGCTGGGATTTGAACTCTAGTCCTTTGACAAAGTAGCAAGTGCTCCAGACCATTGAGCCATCTCTCCAGTTCCAGTTACGTCTAGTCTTAACTCTATTTTTTGATAGAGAAGCACAAAGATTCTCTAGAGAAATCCAAAAACATGGCCACAAAGCAGGTCTAGAAGCCATATCTAAAGTCTTCTAACTTTCTAGCTTTGTATTTTCCCCCCATTCCAAATTCTGTTTCATACATTTTTTCCTTTCTCACACTGTACCTAACATCTATTCCCTACTTCCGGTTGACTTGACTTTCTACCTACAAGTCCTTTAAAAATTTGTTCACTTTTAGACAATCTTAAAAATTGTTGAGCCTTAGGCCAGAACTGCTATCTTTTAGCAACTCACTGAGACTGTCGACAGAGGGGGTGGGGAGTGCACCAACTCTGTGTTCACAAGGCCTTTCTAAACTATAGAACGGTTCCTTTGTCCGCATCATTATGACTCTATGAGAGAGGTGGCATTGTAGGCTGTCCATAAAGGAATACCACAGTAGTGTCACCTTGGCGAAGCTGAGAGAGTCTATTGTGTTTCTCAGCATGCTGCTGCTACTGCTTTAAGCTAGCAGGTTAAGGGCAGGATTCTTGCCAAGGAGATTAATATATGAACTGAGTCCATTAAGCTTTCTAAGACCTGAGATGGCTCACAGAATAAGTGAAGGAAAATGATGAGAAGGAACAGGGCAAAGAGAAAGCCGGGAGGGATCCATGGTTGCCCCAGCATGCCCTAGGATGCTTGACCCACAGAAGCACAGCCTGCGAGTCAATGGGAAGAAAAGGAGCTGATAAAGCCTACTCCCTGTGGATCTCTGGCTTACTAGGAGTAAAACCAAAATTATTCTGGACTATAAAAATGTTCTTCCTAGTGAGTTCCAGGACAGCCAAGACTGTTACACAGAGAAAGCCTTTCTCAAAAAAAAAAAAGAAAAGAAAAAAGTTTTTATTAATTGAATGTGAGTGTTCTATCTAATCCTTCACAGAAATCTTGAAAGCAGGTTTTCAAAGACTGATGTTTGTTTTATCTCTGCACTTAATCATATTACCAGCGGTGCTCTCAAGTGCACTTCGGCTTCTCTTTCTCCAGCATGCTGGCAGTTTTCTACCTTCACAGCCCAGCATCATTATGTTTGCCCGGCCTTATCTGCTGAGGGCAGACTCTCACTCTCACACACACATGTGCCAAAGAACATGCTTTCATCCTTCATTTCACAATTTCCTACTGAAGCGATTTCTGCCATTCCTCTTTCGGCTCCACTCTTGCTCAAGCTCAAGTCAGTGTTATCTTGGCAGAAGTTTCCAGCCCTTGCTCTCACCCATGTTAGAGGATTATTGATGTCACTGGCCAGCATTTTATGACCTTTATCTGAACATCTGTGAGTCTATTCTACTGTGTGATGCAGTTGTTAACATCAATCACTTTGCTATATATATTGGAGACAAAGCCTTGCTGTATATATAGTCTAAGTTAACCTGGTACTCACTGTGCAGCCCAGGTTGGTCTCAAATCCAGGCACATCTCCTTCCTCCCCCTCCTGCATGTTGAGAGTACAGATGCATACTGCCATGCCTAGATGGCAATCATTCATTTTACGTAGAATAGAAACTTACATAAGGATACTTTTCTTGACTTCCTTAGCACAGCTCAGCCATTTTTTCAGTGAATCTTGTTATGATTCCCATTACCCTACTGTGCTCAGATCATCACTCACCCCCAGAATAATAGCTATCTCTTGCTTCCTTCTGCAAACTATCTCAGAACTACTCGTTCACAGTTTGCTTTGTTTTCAGGTACAAATTAGAATTCAGTATCCTGTGGTTCTACTTCCTACCCAAGTGGAGAGGAATCTTGTACAAATGCCTTCTTATTCAGTAAAGAACTATATCACAGCTAGCTCCATAGCCTGTATCACTTCAGTGTTCAGCCTTTGTTTCACTCTTTTTATTGTCTGTTTTCCATCCCTGAGATCCTTCTTAGGATAGACAGACACATGCTGTGTATACCTTCCCCATAATCTCAGAGATCCTTTTCAATATAGACATCTGCAGTGTAGATCCTCCCCATCCTGCCCCTGAGATCCTTCTCAGGGTACATGCTTTCTATGTAGAAGATCCTTCCCAGGAGAGAAACCTGTAGTGTAGGCCCTCCTTAGCATCTGTCCCTAAGAATTTCCCCGTGATAGATATCTGCAATATAGACTTGCACATCTTTGTCCCTGAGAGACATCTACATTGTAGACCCTTGTGTCAAGTTCAGCTTTCATGAAGAGCTTTAGTAAAAATAACTAATTCAATAAATAAAAGAAAAAATAATAAATAATAACAAAACCCTCATATTAACAATACATGAGCCTGCTCAGGACTTTGCTCTTTATGAACTTTGTCACCTTGGGGGAGTCATGCTTAACACCTGAGTTTCTGTATTTCTCACCCATGGGAATGGAGGGTAACCAAGAAGAATGATGCTCAGACTCACAAGCTAAGAAACCATGTGTCCCCTTTAAGGAATCTTAGGTTTTAGGAACATTACTATTATTATTATTAAATCCTTATTGATCATTTTTAAAAGCTTTCTAAAAATCAGGTTCCACTGAGAAATTCACTGAACACCTTTTAAATGTTTTTCCCTTAATAAATGGTGCATTACCTAGCCAGAAAAAGTGAGAATCTAGTTAAAATCAGTATGATTGGGTACTTTATGAGTCCTTCAAGACATTGAGACATTTCTAAGAACTGCTTTGTGATCTAAGACAGGCTCTTGGGAGAAGCCCACATATCTGTAGCATATTAAAGAACAATGGAGCACAGTGAAAGGAGATAGGATTAGGACAGTGTAAGTGCCATGTGTCCCTTCCTTTGTCTCTCCTCCCCTCCTCAACCTCTTGTTTTGATTCTTCTGGCTCTCTCTTTCTATACCCCCTCTCCCTTTATCCTTCTCTTAATCCCTCCCTCCCTTCTTAAACATCACCTTGTTTTACTGCCGGACCCTGTTCTAAGTGATTTCTGGGTTTTAGGGCATCCCACATTTCACTTGGTTAGGGAACGAAGGAAAAAAAGCAATCCGAATTAATATCAATTACTTCTTCTAAAGGCTTTGAGTGTTCACTCATTCATTTGTGTGCTTCTATTTGAAGAAGGACTCTTGGGTGTCTGACTGTAGAGCAATGCATGAGGTTAGCTTAGTGCTTAGTGATGAATTTGAATGAAGCGCCCTCATGGTTGCCATTTAGACCCAAATTCCCCCAACCCAACAGTGCCAGAGCAGTTGTTTAATAACATGGTGTCTTGAAAAGGAGCAAAAACAAATAAAGAACCTTAAAAGTGAAAGAAAAGATGGGTGAAGAGATGAAAGGAGAGTTTGGGAGAAAATCGGAGCAGGTTTGACTGGAAGCAGGCAGACCTGGACTTGGAACCTGGACTTGGATGATAAGACTCAAAGGAAACATTCTGGGTTGCAAACTGCATGCCATTACAAGACGCCACCTGATGTTGCCATTTTTAGTTCAAAGGTTAAAAACATACCACAGAATGCCATCAGGATCTCATAGGCCACGTATCTGGTCTGTCAAATGAGAGCAGTTCCTGCAGGTTAGACGATCCCTATCAGACTGCATGAAACACAGGTGTTTTACATAAGAGGTTATTATTCTGTTCGCAGACACCATACCTACAGCTCTGAGCATCTGTGTTTCCAAAGTCTCTTCCTTGCAGATGTGAACTATGTCTATCCCCTCCTCCTAAGGCCCTGAGCACAAACCAAAATACAATTCCACCCTATTTTACCCTGGGTAACCAAGAGTTTATAAGAATTGGTTACTGTGGTTGAGGATTTTTAGGCAAAGGCACAGCTGATCCCAACACATTCACAGTGAAGTGCTCAAGCATGGACAATGGCAGAGACTCTGATCTCTTTGGAGCCAAGGCCACCAGAGGTCACTTCCTCTTAGTGCCATCACAGCCTGGAGACAAGTCTGATGAATTCTGAGTTAGGGATGCTGCAGAGGTGTGGTGTCTGGAATGGGATGGTTGATATTATAGTGGTTATACAGGTGATTGACCTTGTAGATTTAATATTCTATCTTAGTGTTTCTATGAAGTAAGAACAGCAAACTTCTGCCTAAGCATGCCTGAGAAAAATCTCTGGCTTTTGCTTTGCCAGGCACAAAGAAGTAATTCTGGTTTTTGTCATGGTATTCATTAGATTGTGCATAACTTGATCGTAAGTAGTCATGCCCAAGCTGACCTGGGAAAGTGAAAGGCAGACAGTGAATTCAGCCATCGTCCACAGCATCTAGGCATTTCCCTCTTACCTCACTTAGTCTGACTAACGGGATTTCTGGTCCAACATGCATGTTTTGTGTGCACATAACATACGCACGTCCATCAGTCTGCAGGTCTTTACAAAATTGTTTGCTGTCCATCAGAGTTAAGCAATGCCTTTGGAGTGCCTCTTCCAATAAAATAAACATGAGGCTAGTGGGAAACAAGTGGGGTGAGCCCAATGCCTGAGCCAACTTCCCTATAAATCAGCAGGCCTTCAATTGCTTGGACCCAGAGGGAGCAAGAGCATCACCACTGAACCAGACCTAGAAGTTAGTGTTTTTTCATTTTCACTTACGTTTTGTTAAGATTTCTTGATTTGACACTATTGGAAATAAAGTGATAAGAAAAAATTAAAGAATGATAGCTTATTACTCTCTGTCCTCAGTTTGTGGGGGTGTAAACACAGCAGGACAACTCAGTCAGAGTGCTCTGAGAGCCATCCTGGGCTGATCATCATCTGGGGTGGTGTGCTGGAGTCAGGTACGGGTACTGGTTCTATTTCTCTAGAGTGGCCAGAGGAACCTGGGTCAGGAAAGTGTGATCACCTTGCAGACATCCAGGTTTGCTATAGACTCCACATATTACAAGCAATGAGTAGCTCATGCTAATCTTTCTGCCTTTAAAAGTTCATAGTCAGGGCTGGGGCTGAGTAAGTAGCTCTAGAGTATATATACTCATACAAGCAGCTAGAGGATGCTTGAAGCCTGGGTTCAATCTGAAGCCCACAAATGAATAAAAAAATAAGTCTATAGACCTGTAACAAAGATAATAAATCAACGGGTAATAAGCCAAAAGTGGTAAGTCAAATCCTTTCTTAGCTCTGACATGAGTATGCTTTGTGATGGGTTTTGAGTAACCCATTTGACCGTGCCAAACTTCATGATGCTAAACACAAAACGTGAAAATGTGTTGCCTCCTGGGCTTTAATTCAGTAGCAGCCAGCCCAAAACTGAGATGCACACCGAGTCCCAATGAAGGGATGTGTTCTGATGTGAATGCTCCAGTGTAAAGATATAGTACGGAAACGGAAATAGGAAAATGTAGTGAGTATTTTATATGGATAATATTGAAATTATACTACTTTGTGAATACTAAGTAAACAAAGTAAACAGTCTTTGTCACTTCTTTCTTTTAGCCCATTTCAAATATGATTGCCAGGAAATTTAAAAACATATATGCACAGTCCGCACCTGTAGTTTGTGTTATGTTTCTTTGGGGCAGGAATGTGCTAGATTAATGGGGGCTGGTGAGAAGGTGAAATATAGAATGGATAAGGAATAACTATCTAAAGTAAATGGGACATTATTATTAAGTTATTTTGTTATTATTAAAATAATACATGCTAAAAAACTAGAAAGGGGCCTGACATATAGTAAAAGAATAAACCTGTTTATTAAGAATTAGCTAGTTATTCAGCTTCAAAAATCTGACCTAAGAATTGTAAAGAAACATTTGTGCCATGTGATTTTTTTAATTTAAAAATGAGTCTTTCTTCTTTTTGAGAAGGAATAGCCAGGATTAACTTATTAGAAAGGATTACAGAGGAGCAGCTAGACCTGATACCTAAACACACTCTTTGGCTCTGACAAATATTTTGACCTTGTGACATTGAGTAGTTGTGTCATCCTGGGCCTTATGTCCTGAGGTGCAAAATTTGGAAGAAAGACTCAGTATTTGGAATATCTCCTCCATTTCCTGTGCAGAACTCTAAGACTTTGTATAGAAGGCCTTAAAAAGCTTCATAAGGAATGACAATGGGATACTCAGGGGTCACATGCGTGCTAATGTCGTCAATGAAACATGGAGGCGAGATATCCAAAGCAAGTCCAGCACAATCTCTTACAACTTCCTAAGGCAGTAGGGGAGCAGAATGGAGTTGTCTTCTCAGGGTAGCTGTCTAGAACAACCACTGTGTTTTTTTTCTCTGGGTTTGAATTGTGGACTTAGTCTCTAGACCCTTTGGAAGATTCTCAGAATCTGGTAGGCAGAGACTGAGGCCACTTGCTCCACTGCCCTCTGGCTTCCAGTGGTATATGTCATTGGGGGCAGTAAGCGATCTGGGGGAAGAATAAATGATTGTGTGTGTGTGTGTGTGTGTGTGTGTATTTTTTTGCTGAATTTTTTGTTTGTTTGCTTTTTGAGACAGGGTTTCTTAGTGCAACCCTGGCTTTTCTTTAGCTCGCTCTCTAAGACTTGGCTGATCTGGAACTCAGAGATCCACCTGTTTTTGCCTGCCTAGAACTTGAATTAAAGGCATGTGCCACCCCACCTCTAGGCTAGTTTAAAAGTTTTATTCCATGATGGATTAGAATGAATTGGTTGTGACCCTCTAGCAAGCCTCCAGGAGGACTGTTAGCCATACAGCTCTAAGATGACTTTTCTCCTTCCATAGCCTGCTGTGTTTCCTTAAATTGTCATGAAATTTGTAAATACTTTATTTCATAAATTCCCCACAGTTCTGCAGTTTTTGTGTGCCATCTGTTTCTTGATGAGTCCCACAACACTGAACAAATAGCTAAGAGTGTAGAATATACTATTTCAATGAGAAAGTAGCAACATCGACCCCATAAAAGTAGCTTATACTACATATCTTTCTACAAGACTTGGGAGGAAAAACAGATTCTCCTCTGTAAAGACATCGGGATTAATGGTCCCATCATTTTGAGGTTCATCAGGCTGGCCAAGATGCCAGAAAGTTGACAGAGTTGTTGCTTGTGGCACCTCCTTATCCCTAATTTGGATGTTTTTAAGGGCAGCCATGTACAGAACAACTCAACTTTCATCACCCTGTCCCCCCAGAAGTATAACTGAGTAGCAGGAATGTACCCCTCTCCTGCTCTCCATCATTCTGGAGTCTGTCTCACGTAGGGGGACCCTCCTCCTTGGTTGAGTCCTGTACCACAAACATTGAAAAGAAGCCTGTTTTTCTTTTCTTTGTGGTTTCTCTCTGTATTGGACAAGCAGAGAGAGTCTTTGCTATGTACAACTGTCAGGAAGAATTTCTATGTCCACCCACGACCATCATCTTTCATAAATGTAGGTGTGGTGTTACCAGAATATTTCATATTTGAAGAAAAAGACAAATACATCTTGTATACACACAATTTTTCCATTTACAAAAGGAAATCTGTCTAATACAAAATGATGCTACGGTCCTGTGCAATTAAAATGAACTCTCTACAAGTATAACGTAGTTAGGAGTTTATAGGAGTGTTGCCCCTGACCCACACCCCTGCTCTATATAATGAATCCACTGGATAAAGTCCACAGTAAATATCACTTGTTGAGGTCCTTTTAAAAAGTCAAAAGCAGATTCTTGTATAATTCTAGAAGCTACAGCAAATGTCCCTATAATTATACAAAATAAATTCTTAAAGAGACAGCAAACACTGCTAATTAATTTGAAACTCAGCTATAAGTGAATGCTACCGGCTTAAGTTTCAATAAGCTCCACGATGCCCTGAGCTGCAGGGTGTGGGGGAAATGGTTCTTCCCAAGAGACCTAGAGGACACAAAACATCCTGGTCAAAATAGCTTCTCCAAATTCAATTGCTGATGATTTCACTGGAGGGCCAAAAGAATAAGAGACTGGCTTGAGGCCATGTGACATTAGAGCTTGAGTGTTCTCTGATGCATTGCCCACATTTCCAGTCGCAATCCTCCTTTGTCACAACGCTCATCTACGGAGCAGAGCTTCAGCACTGGAGCGGGAATGTGTTACTCTACTATCATGCTTAGTCTTGGGAACTAGCCTTGTTTTCTGACCCTGTGCAGCCCACTAACTCATATCCTATCATTTCCACACCCAGACATAATAGCCAAACCTCAGCCTGGGACACGAGCCCAGATGAGCACAGTCACCAGGGAAAGTGCATGCTGGATCAATGATGATGGAGGTGTGGACAAGTAGTCGGAATTTTCCAGCCTTGTACACTCAGGAACATCTGATTCATGGCTGGACTTTCTCAGATCACACCTACACATTGACCTGACCTTTGAAAAACTCACTTTTTTTTGATAAAATGTTTCAAATACTTGTTGAGAATTTCATATATGCATAAAATGTATTTTATTTACATTTTACAAGGCTAATAATAACAGAAAAATTCTTCATTCTGTCTCCCCACCAAAAAAAATAATAACAGATTCAACAAGGTCATGTAACTTGGTGACACGTTGCCCTGCAGTGCTCTTTATTTGATCTTAGCATGCGATCAGCTGACCTCCCCCATAACATTCGACGTGATCATGGGTCACAAGATTATTAGAGTTTCTAAACTTTTAGCTGCTCAAAAGGGAATAACAAATAAGGCCAATATCAGAAAGTCTTGTTATTCCTCTACCAAGTACCAGGAAGACTACTGTCAGCGTCACAGAGTTGTGTACCTAACTTTGGGGCTAGCGGCATGTAGACAGATGGACAAGTGGACAGACAGACAGACGGATCCAGAGAAGGAAAAACAGGCTCCAATCTCAGAGACAAAGTCCAGCTTAAGAAAGTGAAGCATTTGTTCCACACTCTCACACCTGCCTCAGTTTCCATTCCCCTCTGTGTGTGGACGGATGCACAGAGACAATCACAAAGCTTTCTGAAGATGCAAAGCAAAGGTTCTCTGTAGCTAACTGGTAATAAAATTCAGATGTGCTTCCACTTTGAGTAGGTCTTCCTTACTGAGTGTATTCACTATTGTTTAAAGAAAAACTGAGCAAGCTGACGACGTGACCCACACTGGCAGGGGAGAAAGATGCTTAGTTAAATAGTATTCTCATTAATGACTACTATTTAAATTGGTTTCATTATGTAACTTACAAATCACTTCATCTTTATTAAAGGCATTTAAAATATGCAATGTGAAATGAAACCCTGAATGCTTGATTTACTGTGAATTGTGCCCAGGTGTGAGGACGTTTACAGTGCTTTGACACAGCGCAAAGGCAAGCTTTCATTTATATTCCATGGTGCCATAAGTACCGTTTAACTCTGCAATGGTAGGATCATTACAGGAGGGCTTAAAATATGAAGCAAATGTCGATACAAATCAAAATTTAGGCTCAACCAGCACTTAAGCTACATTACAAGTGCTTTCTGGTTAGAGCCTTGAAGAGTCAAAAGCAGATATCTACAATCGAAGACATATGAGGAACGTAATGCTCCAAGGAGGGAAAAGTAGCAAACAAAGAAAGTGTATGCTAATTTCAGGACAAAATGAACCCCCAAACACTCAACCTCCATGCCCACCTCAACCCAGGTAGACACTATTTGGTAAGGAAGTGGTCCCCTGGGATGCAGTTTCAAACATCTCTTCTGAAGGGGAGATCATCTGATAATACACCAGTCTCTTAAACTACATTTTGGTTAATGTTTGCAGTTAATAAAATTCAATTTCTTAACCTGCCTTAAAAAAACAGAAAATCTACTTAAAAATTATAAAATAAAGCACACAGCCTGTAAAAGGCAGATGTTTTGAAATGTTAAGCCAGTGAATGAGTAAGCAGGATCAGATGTGTTTGTGTTGGCAGTGTTGAGTCATCTGTGATGACATTCAAGTTGCTCTGAGCTGGTACCAGACAGCTTGGCTTTACTGGCCCTATAAACACCTAAAACTTTGGAAAGGATTAAGCCCCTATATTACTCAGTTTCCCAATTTATCAGAGGAATAGCTTTGAAGTAATCCTGGACTTTGTCTTAAACAAAGCTCCATGATAGGCAACTTTTAAAATAAGATAAAGATCTTGAGTGTTATTAGGTAAGTGTCATGCACTTGCTATGTTGTAAGCATTGAACTAAGATTTGGGAAGTGTTACAGGAAGAAAAAATCTGATGGTGAAGTTGCTTACTGCCAAGTCTGGTCATCTGAGTTCAAGCCCTGGGATCCACAGTTTGGGAGGAGAAAACAGACTCTAAAAAGATGTGCTTTTTCTTCCACATGTACACTTTGGCAAACACACACACACACACACACACACACACACACACACACACAGTAAATGCAATTAAAAAATTAGCAAGCAGGATTTGATGTGGTTCTTAGACCAGTCCTGTAGAGAGGCACTAATCTCTATTTTCCAGGTGGCTAAAGCAACTCATTGAGGTTGGCACAAATCCAAAACACTATCAGCAAGATTTACACTGGGATAAAGGCAGGTGACACACATCTATTTCACTTCTAAGACTTTCACACTCTTGAATGTTCCAGACAGTTCCACGACCTTCCTCCACATAGACATGCAATTTACCTTGGTATTTTGTTCATGGCATAGCCCGGGATGTGGATACACATTCAGCATTATTTTGCTATATATTTTAAAATACAGTGCTCCTACTCATTCCTCCTTGTTTCAGTTTTATTGCTGTCACTCACTTTTGTGCTAAATATTAAAGATTATTTTATGAGAGTATGGTTGAGTCCTTCTAATTATAACAATTACATTTCATCATCAACTTTCAAAAAATACATAGTTGCCTAAAATTTTCAGCTGATTTGTGTCAGTAGTTTTTATTTTTTAAAGTATTAAGCCATTAAAGTGAGTCAATGATTAAAGTATCCAAAATTCACATACATAGACACACTAAACTTTTAAACAAGGATATTAGCATCAATGTACAATGTACACATTTGCATAAACAAGTGGCAGTCAGGGGATAACTTTCAGGAGTCTTTTCTACTTCCACCAAATGGGTCTGGGATATCAAACTCAAATAGTCAGGGTTGCTGTCAAGTGCCTTTCCTACTTCTTAGTAAGGAAATGGGGTGAATGGTGTTTCTGCTGACAAGCCAAGGACAGGCACATCTATTGTCCATCCTAGTGGCCCCAAACTGAAGGCATTGACTCATTCTGAAAAGACAATATTCACTTATTGAAATCTAGAAAAGATTAAAATGAGACGGAAATTAGGTGAGTGTTTGTAGGAGGTGGGACTGAAATATAATATAATGGGTTATGATAACTATGGTACACTAATCAGGATTCTCTACAGTAACAGAAGTTTTAGAATAGTGCAAGAATCCAGTAGTTTCTCCGTCCTTGAGACTGAATGTCTCAGCTGGTCCTTAGCATACACAAGAATCCTAAGAAATAGGCTCTAATGCCGGTGAAGGAATGGGCATGCTACCAAGGTAAAAGCTAGCAAACGAAGAATTTCTTTCTTCCATGTTCTTTGGCAAGCTTCCAACAGAAGGTGGCCCAGGTTAGAAGGTGGATTTTCCAAGATAGAAAGATCTGAATTAAAGGTTTATCTTCCTACCTTGAAGATCCAGATTAGAAATGGATCATTCTACTTCCGATTAAGGCAAAATTCCTCACAGACATGCCTTTGATTTCCAAGCTTTAGATAATTCCAAAATGTAGTCAATTTGACAACCAAGAATACCCATTGTGGATGGCAAGGGGCATTTAAGGAGAAAACAAAGCATTCTAGAATCTAATAGAGGTAGTGGTTATACATAACATATATATATGCCAATATTTGTGTAACTGTACTATTGAATACTATAAATAGTACATTGTTCCTCTTTAAAGACAGATAAACAACAGGGCCTTCTAGACACAAAGGTTTAGTGAGACAAGACAGGATAGCATGATTGTGAGAAGTTTCAATTGTATGACTTTTCCTGATTTTTTAAAAAAATTTAATTGCTCCTTACCAGAGTCAACATGTTTTCTCCTTTTATTATGTGCGTCCCAAGGTGGGGGGGGACTCCAATTGTCAGGCTTAGTAGCAAAGGTCTTTTATCCTTTGAAACATCCAACTGTCCCCTTTTTTTGAATTCTTATGAGGTGCTTTTGAACTTGTCCTGTCTGTATGGCTCAATTAACCTGAGAGCCATTTTCTTCACCGTCCCCACTAGTGAGCAACACCAACCCACACTGCATCTGAAATCCATGGTTTATAATCCTCACATTATCTGGGTTTTGATATTTAGTCATTTTTACCTACATTCAGGCAAGCTTAAAAATACACATTAAATTATAAATATAGTACAGGAATAATCTATATTAATTCTGTCAGCTGCCAGTATTGGGAGAGGCATTCAAGGTCTCTAAACCATGAATGTTTGGATATGTCCATTTCAACTTTTCCATTTGGAAGTTATTGAGCTTCTTATTGGATACAGGTAAAGTGGGGGAGCTCATCACCTCATGAGTTTATCTGATTGATTATACAGGCATAAACATTGCTTTCTGATATCCATCATCCACCAATAACCAGAATAAATATATCATATTTCTGCTGAAAACCTCTAGCAAGGTTTCCTAACTTTCTCTTCTACTGTAGACAAGTGACAGTTATCTTTGAGCAACTTAGACCTTTGGGTTTGGTGTTCCTTCTCCTTCTCATATATTTCTAAAACACAATGCAATATCTCTCTCTCTCTCTCTCTCTCTCTCTCTC
>LOEQ01006300.1:38798-68326 GCA_001685075.1 Bramus lutescens | reverse complement strand
CACACACACACACACACACACACACACACACACACACACACACTTATTCTGGATATTCTCTAAGACCTAACTTCATAGAGCTCCATAGTTAAACCTAACCCTGACCAAACCTTATAGAAACTCTGTATCTGATTGGCTCACCTAGCAAAAAGAATCACCAACAAAATGGTAGAGATATAATAAGAAGTAAAATTGAAAAGAAGTGATTTTATTTATACGTAAATTTTAAAATAATTACATTTTTGCATATCAATTCACCCATTCATTTGACAAATTTTCTTTAGGCTTACCATAAATCAAATAGCCAGAGAGGAGTATCAGTAAAGTAAGGAAATAGGCCTATACTTCTGTCATTGCAGAGGTCAGAATTCAGAGGGGGAAACAGTTATTATGGATGGGAGGTGAGGAGGATCCAGGATCAATTCAGGGAGGTGAAAGGGTATGACCAAATTATATCATAGGGAAAAAGCATAATTAAATAATAGTAATACTATTATTCATTCATTTATTTATTTTTACAAAATACACTAATCCCAGCACATATCTCCTCACTCTGCAGTAAGGCTTCCAAAGCTGCCTTTATTAAGCAATTGCATTCCACTTCCAGCATTATGAATGTACTATTTTCAAAACTCAGATCAGGTTAGTTTCTTGCTCCGTTTTCTCTAGTGCCTTACCGTCTGATGAAGAGTGAAATCCCTGCTCCTACCCAGGGGCTTACAAGCTGCATCTGTGGTGACTGCTCTGGGCTTTCTGCATCTCTGCTTCATTCATCAGATCCTGGAGCCAACTCACCTTCTTACTCCTCTCACGTGAAGTTGGTGGTCTTCTATCCTACAGTGTCCCTCGCTTCCTGCTTCTGGAATTCTTCTTTGGCCATGTGAATAATCCCATGACCCTTGCCTTCTTCAGGTTATTTGACTGTTGTCAGTATCTTTCAATATACTGTGGAATATCATACCTCCAAATTTTTAGTGATCTTCACTCTCTTCTGAAATACATGTCTCCATTCTACCACGAGTGTGTCCTGGTGTTTCCCTTACCAAAACTGACTGCACTCAGTAAGAATCTAATGAGTATTTGTAGACTGAATTAACAAATAAGTAAAAAAAAAAGAATTACTAGTTTTCTCACCATTGAACTTTTTCATTTGCATCATTAAAATATTTAACCAATATTTTATTTTCCCATTAATCTGGATTAATTTTCATGAATTTTCTTTATGAACAAAACAGGCATGTATTATATTGTGTTTAGGTCATAGTCCTATGTTTTTAAGATAAATTTGGAAAGTAGGATACTTGAAAATTATTTAATTGTTCCAATAGTGAATAATCTAAAAATACCAATTATTTTGAATGAATGTGTACTTTCAAAACATATGATATTCAGTTGAGAGGTTGACTCTCTATTTACCTCCAAATTTCACCTCAACCTATTTTGAGATCGTCATTTCCCTGCTTTTTGTCTTGGTTTGTGTTTAAGTTTTATTTGGCTTTCTCCAGTAAAACTTCCGAAGAATAAACTGTTTAGGGAAGAAGCACAAACGTAAGTTTTAATGTGTATAAAGTATGAGTCTCAGAAAAACTTTTAAATCTCACTCCTAAAAATCCAATAGCTTTATTTTAAGAACCGGAACAGGAAACATAAGAAAGTCACCCAGCATGATCCATCAACTACTGCCTGACTGGGAAGTGGATTAAAATCTTAAGTTATTGCTGAGGCTATCCATGTTAAAAAAGAACTCGAGCCTCAGAGCTGAGAGCAATCAAATCTCCTATTTCAGCAGCACTCTTTCCTATGGAGCTAATGTAAGCAAGGAGTGTTTGTCATTTAAGCAGTCCTACTGAAAGCCTAGGATAGCACTATGTTGCCAAAAGGAGAAACTTCTGACAGTTACCTTGGAAGGAGTGAAGGAGGCTATTCACATTTAGCTCACATTTTAAAATAAAGAGAAAGTAAAGAGAACTTTCCAAATTTGACATCAACTCTACCACACACACACCCCGCCCCCGCTTTCCTATAAAGCACTGTTTTAGTTGAGAAGGATTTGAAATTGACATTTAAATGGTGGTGGGGCAATTCTCTTTCTCCACCATGCAAGATGGTCTCTGGAAATGTACAATTATGCTGTCATCCTGAGCACTCCACATTGGACAGAGTTTAATTATTAATGTGTTTCCCTCGGAGAGTGACTCAGTCATGTCACAACTCTAGACAAATACAGCAATGCTAAATCATAAAATATTCACGTGAATACTGCAGAAGTGACAGGAACTTAATTCTATGAACACTTTTGATATTACCAGAAAATTAGTTTCAAACGCATAAGAGTGAAATAAATGTGCTCATAATTTGCTCAAGGGTAACACTCATCTTGCAATCAGCTGGTGTCTTTTTATAAATGTTACAAGTATTCAACATGGCTTTATGATAAAGAGAACAGCTAAAGTAATGTATTATTTGTAGACAATGCTTTACTTGTAAACAGCAGGAAGTGAAGAATAGCTCTCTCAGAAATATTTAAACTCCAGTATATAGTATATTCTGCTATTTATCATTTTGTTGAATGGAAGAAGTGCCATCAACAAAAAAATAACATTGTTCTCTAAATATTGAGAAGCTTAGGGAATAGTAACAACATTTTAAATTTTTCATTTTAGAAAACTTATCTCTCTTATATCTAAAAACAGAGAGAAGAGGATTAATTTCTTAAGATGATTTGTTGACCAACATGAACAAATGTGAAGTTACAAATTTTAGAGACTAAATGATGTTCTCAAAAAACTTTATTCACTATTCCAGGATAGCCTAAAGATGTTAGGATAGTATATGATCCAACTGTTTGCATACTTATTCTCAAACTGTATCAACTAAAATATCCAAAAATTTCAACAGTTCCATCATTTATTATTATCATGTATATTATATGAAAGCTTCATTCATAAGTCATCCAATATGTAAGCAAATAAATAGAAAATTAATAAAAGAGCAATTCTCATTTAAACATCAATAAAACATTAAATGAGTGAATATATGGTAACTATACTTTACAATCAAAAATACTTCCAGAAGTTATTCTGAATGGATGTCCTACCAGAAGATTTGTTTATCTTCTGAGATAAGTGTTAAGTGGCCAAAATTTGCTGTGAATAGATACTGATCCAAGCTAAGCTGATTAGACATATTCCTGTTACTGGAACACCTTGACCTTTTTGGAGATGAGTTGTGACTGATGATCATCCTTGGAGAAAGCCTAAGACCCTGGCAGAAATGTCACATTCTTCACGTCATCACGAGTTTAAACTTCTCTTTCTCCTGATAAAAAACCTTCCACTTCAATCAGCCATACTTTGTCTTATTTTTAAAAACCAAAGTTTAATTTACAACATTCTATACAACAGAAGATATTTTGACAGTGTCCTACCACATGAATTTTTCCATTTTAAACAAAAAAAATGATATATTAAGCCGGGCGGTGGTGGCACATGCCTTTAAACCCAGCACTCGGGATGCAGAGGCAGGTGAATCTCGGAGTTCGAGGCCAGCCTGGTCTACAAGAGCTAGTTCCAGGATAGGCTTGAAAGCTACAGAGAAACCGTGTCTCAAAAAACTACAAAAATGTGATATATTACAATGTCCAGACATTCTAGACTTTGCACATTTTTATTGGGCATGTCCACTCAATATAAATAAATAATATAATTGGTATCTGGCATCCTTTTTATATTATGAGCAAAGATGCTATAATAAAATAATAAGAGAGCAGAGCTATAAATGAATCATTAATAAATTTTATTTAATCATTTTAAAAGTACAGGAAATTATTTCATTAATTATAATATAAAAAGTACTTCTTTTCCTAAATTTCTATCCTTTAATCTTTGTGCTTGTCACATCATGCACCTTTGTCCCATTCCTTTCCTGTCCTTTCATATCCACCTTCTGAGCTGGCTGGCTTCTCCCCAATAAAATTAAAGAGAAAAAAAGAAAGAAAAAGAGGGTACTACCTTGTGATGGAAGCTGCAAGTATGACATAGATAATCATGCAGCAAACCTTTTGTCCATATATCTTTACATGCAAGTATTCTTTGCAAGAGCCAATGGTCTGGTTTGTGCTATACTATTGATGCTGGAACCTCACTGTGCTCTGATTGCTTATCCTAAGATAACAAATGGCATAGTATGATTTAAATGGCTGCATTATAAATACAAAGGACAGAAAAGCATGAAACTGGAGACATTTTAAAAGTAAAACAATGATTCAGTATTCTTCCAAACTGTGCTGTAATATAACTTTTGCAAGTTAATTGTCTTAATATTCACTCTATATGTGCATATTCTTTCAGGAATGGTTATTTATATGACTAATGAGAGGTGTGATGTTTAAGAATTGGTTCTTGAAAACAAGCAAGCAAAGCACCATGCTTTTGAGACCTTAACCTAGGAGCAAAGACAATTGCCATGACAAAGATTTTTTTCTATCCTCAATTAGGAAAGAAATGTAAGAAACCTTTACATAGAAGATTACAACTGAATGTTAAAGGAGGCATAAATTTGAAAGATTATGAAGTTTAGATTAAAGAAAATAGAGAATTCTAGAAGACTAAGGCAGTTATGGAAATATTAACTAATAATGTAGCTTTGACAAGACAAAATGGTCAGTACATATTTATGGGCATAATGGAAGATAGCAAGTTAAAAAGTCACCATGACCAAAATATGGCACAAATTAAAATAAAATCAGGAATTGTTACAAGATATTTTATTATACTATGTAAAATATATTATTGTGATTGTTTTTAATAAAAGGGCCAGCAGCTAGGCAGGAGGCATAGGCTGGATTTCTGGATAGAGAGAGCTCTAGGAAGAAAAAAGTGGGTGTCACCAGCTAGAATTCGAGGAAGCAGGACATACAGGAAGAGATGTAAAACCAAGAGCCATGTGGCAGCATATCGACTAACAGAAATGAGTTAACTTGAATTATAAGAGCTAGTTAGGAAGAAGCCTAAGCTAAGGTCAAGCTTTCGTAATTATTAAGTCTCCATGTCATTATTTGGGAGCTGGTGGGACAGAGAAAGACTGGTTATATATGGGGCTTGAATATTCAACATAGAGTCCAAGAAAGGTAAGAAAAGTCATGGACATGGAGTTGGATGGACTTTCTAGTCCTGCAGCTTCTCAGGTTGGCTAGAGCTTGACACATGGAGGTGCAGCAACTGATGCTGCCTATGTGTTGGAGCCACAGACCAGTGGCATGCATCAGCACCATGTGCTAAATTGAGCCACACAGTGGCTGACATAGCAGTTTGAGATTTGTCTTACCTGGTCAGAGAACACTTGACATGCTCAGTAAAGACAAATCAAGTTGGGAAAACACCTCTTAACAGGTTAGAGTGTGTTTAAAAATATGTGCAGCCTTAAAAAAAGAAAAGAAAATGGATATATAGACAGTCATAGAAAATGCAGTTTGTAAATAATAAAATAAAGTCTTTAAAGAAAGTATAAAGTAATCAAACCATAAGCTGTATAAGGATGGGAATCACACAGGGCACCTGGATCCTTTAATATTGTTTCGTTGGATTTGAATTTTTTGAATACTTATGAGTGAAATATAGCTGCTGTGACACATTCGATTGTGGAAGGGAACCCTGAATTAAACCAGCGTAGATACGCTAAAGATATCTTGGCTTCAGATTAGAAGTAAAAAAATGTGTTGAATTGGGGGAGAGACTGTGCTTTTCTTTCCAAAGGAAATGGAAAGCTATGGATTTCTTCAACGTTAATCAATATTAGATGTGATTAGGGGAGGCCTCCTGACAATACTGACTACAGACACGAGAAAAGAAACAAAGAAGGGAGTACAGGACAGGCGACATACATGCTGAGCCTTCTCCCGTGGGAACAGCTCTGAGACTAGAGGAAACATGATGAATCTTTTTGACTACAGAATCTCCATGACTTATTTTTATTTGCCATCTTAATTTTATCTGTGTCATATGGCACAGATAGAGGTTTGGTTTTATAGAATTATATAGCTGAAAGATGTCTTTGATGTAATCAGATATAAAATAAAATCATTTTAACTGACTTGTGCACACTAAATATTCCATAGTTGTGTTAATGCAGATATATGTTACTTTTTAAATTTTGTGTGTTTCCCGAAAAAAAAAAGGAGCAGAATACCAATAAAGACAAATAGCTCAAATGATGCAACCTCTCAGAATGCCTCTGTTGCAGTTTCCAAAAATCTATTTCTGGAACAACTTCAAAGCTGCTAGCTGAGATGGTCTAGCCTCATATTCTAGCCCAGTAAAGACTTCAGATAATACCTACTCTTTCCCATTTCACAGATACTAGACAACAGCTAACTCTGCCAGGACTTGATCAGTATCCCAAATTTGTCAGGGTCTCCTGAAGATACAGTGGCCCCCAGGCAACAGTAAGAAGTCTAGAGAAGATAGTGTCCATATTGCCTATGGATAGGTGGGTGGAATTTTGGTCATTTGGTGGGCTATGGCTATTCGTCATCATTTAGAGAACATGGTTATAAGTTGTTATTGGTCATTGTCATATAAAAAGCTGAACAAAGGAGATTAGTATCAAGTATCTCCTTTTGAAGGGAAAAAAGGTGACATAGTATAGAAATGATAGAAAAAAAGGGTGAAATGTTAAGTCTACATTTTAACTAAAAAAAACTACTAGCTTCAAATATTTTCTATTGATATGGATTTTTGTATATTGATACAAATTTAAGGTTATATTTTGTTATACTCTGTATATGCTTCTACTCCTATTTAAGGTATTATACCTATGCAGCTCATTTAAAAATTCAATTAATAGCTCTAGTCCTTAAAATCTACTATTATAAAACATTTAGAGTAATTAAGAACCACAGCTTAGTCATCTATAGCAATAGAACTTGGAACCATGTTAGGTATGTTTTCAAGGTCATACAGAAACATCTTTTAAATATATAGATGGTCTTCAAGGACTTAAGAGACCTGCAAAATATGACATATGACATTTTAAAGTTTTATTATCATAAGGCTTCTCTTGACAGTGAGACATATTTGCTCCTGTTAGCACCTATTTACTTCAAAAGAGGATGACAAGCATCAAAAACTTCCATATGTGGACCTTCCATTTTTAATTAGACAGAAAAGGGGAAATGATGGGGGAAGTACTTCTGTATATGTGCTTTTTTGGTATACAAATAAAGCTGCTTTCAGCCAATGTCTTTGTAGAGCAAAAGCAGGTAGGAAATCAGAACAGGAATATATAGAGAGTGTAGGCAGAGGCAACAAAATGCTATGTAACTGCCAAAGGAGAAAGATGTCAGCCACCAGCCAGAACCTTATATCTAGGCTTCAGCCTTGTGGTTATATATATTAATAGAAATGGGTTAATTTAAGATGTAAGAGTTATCTAGAAATATGCCTAAGCTACTGGCCAAACAATATTGTAATTAATATAGTTTCTATGTGGTTATTTGTGCCTGGGCACCTGAGAAATGAACAAGTACCTTTGCCTACAAGAGACTTTGTCATTTTAATTTATTTAAAACACAATAAATATTTTAAAAAAACTTTTTTAAAAAACTGTAAAAAGAGATTGGAAATGGGAAAGTACTCTCTTCTTGGCATTTTGTGCTTTTATATTTAATGGAAAATAGTCATGAAAATGATGTGAGATTCCCCTCTGTATGCTGTGAATACCATTGGTTAATAAAGGATCTGCTTTGGACATACAGCTGGGCAAAACTTGGTTAGATGGGGAAAGCTAGGCTGAATTCTGGGAGATGGAAGGTGGAGTTGGAAAGAAGCCATGGAGTCTTCACCAGAAACAGATATGCTGAAACTTTGATGGTAAGCCACTGCCATGTGGCAATACACAGATTAATGGAGATGGGTTAAATTAATATGTAAGAGATTAGCCACTTAGCTAGAGCTAAGTGGACATGAAGTGATTTAATTAATATAATTTCTCTGTGATCATTTTTGGTCTAAGCTAGCCGGGTGGCCAGGAACCAACAAGCGGCTCCCTCCAACATGAAAAACTTGTAAAGTCAATATACTTAAAAGTTCTCTATTTGAGAGGACTCTCTAGTGATTAAAAAGCTTTATTACCCATTGCTATCCATTTTGAAGAAATAGTAACCAAATGCTTAGGTGTATTATTCATTTATACTAGGTGGAAGAAGGAAGAGTAGAGATTTTGTTCAATATACATATAGGGATAATACTGTTAACCCACACAGATTTAGGGTGTAGAAATAATCTTATTGTGCAGGACAACAGTAAATATGTTAAATTCTGATCTTTGAAGAATCAATTAAACATCTTAAAGTGATATCCAGCTTACTGGATAGTCTCCAATTCCCGAGGCCAGCTGATCATAGGAGAAGAAAAGGTAACCACATTCTGAGCTCCTTTATAAAAATTCTTCCTCACAGCAGCTGTTGTGAATAGGAGTTATGATATATTTCAAGTGCTACAAGAGACAATAAAAGCCCAACTCTCACTGCTTAAGCAGCAAAATCATCCTTATGTTCATATTCTGCTCGCATTTTATGATCATAGGCTTTAGGCTATGATCACATTCTCTTCCTATTTTGTGATTATATTATTCAAAGTGCTTTGCTAATTTGGTTTGTAATTGTTAAGTTCCAGGTAGTTATTGAACTTGCTGAATTAATAGGTTATGGCTTCTGTTGTCTGGGAAAAAGATGTACTGTAATAAAATAGTATTTTGTTTCCTTTCATTACTTTTGTTGTGGTGGTAAGAAACATCTAATTTTCAACCTGTAAATTTATATTATGTGGCATTCTCAGGCCCTTGAGCTTACAGCTTAAACTTAATTTACACTCCATAGTCTTCAGTTTTATAAAGCCTCATGCTTGTCAGCATTCCGCTGTTTTGATAGGATCCTGAAATCCCATTTCTCTGCTGTCCCAACTGCAGATGGTAAAGTACTACTCATAAGTGATCACTTGTCCTGTCTCCTCAATGTTTACAAGCCAAATTATATCGGAAGAATTCAGACTTAAATCAGTTTCCAATTTTGTATCATGTAAAGCTTATAATTTTATAATTTTAACTTAATGAATTGCTTCTCTCTCTCTCGTAATTTATACTTGCAAATGAAGCTCCCATCATTTTTTTCTCAAAACTAAAACCTTAGATCATGTCACAATACTTAATAGAGTAATTTATATATCTCAGAAATTATTACTGAGATACTTACTATCAGAACTGAACTTACTAAACAAAGACAGGACTGAAAATCCCACAAACTATAGATTTTTCTTGGCAATGAAAAACATTTGTAATTATAAATATCACCAGTAAAACATGATAGATATGGCATATAGCTTCAAACATAATATATATTTGCATAACTCTTGTTTGAGCAAATAATTCATCATCATAAACAAGATGATTGTTAACTTGTGCATTTGTAGTTAACAGAATGTTGAGCTGAGTCTTTAGAGCTTGATCATCTAATTCTTCCATTTTATCCTGGTGATCTTGAACTAATTATCATCTATAAACTTTAATAATATCTGATTTGTAAAAGTAAATAATAGTTAAGATAGGGAAAATAATATTGATAACAGAGTTGCTGTAAGATTTAAACCAGCTCACTGGTTGAAGACTATAGCACACACCCATAACCTATCAAGTGGAGAGTAAACAGGCTTGAGAGCTGCAGAGAGAACTGCACAGTCTATGATCAGTACCAGACAGTTCTAGAGCTCTCTCTGTACTCTGTTCATGTCATGTGATTTCACAGTGCTTTGACAAAATGACTTCCTGGGTGTCTGGATTGTGGCAAGTCTGTCAAGAGATCCGAGAAGCACTTGTTGGTTGGATTTCATCCCTCAGAATCTCTGTCTTCACTATGGACAAATCTAGAAGACAAAGAACACATCGTTATAATCGAATTGTCCCAAAGCTGCAGTGGATATCACTTTAGGTAGACTGATCTCACACCAGCTTTCAGACAGGTGGAAATGCAGATCACCTGAACTGTGATCTTTCTTTTTTTGATTTGCAAATATTTTATTGAGAATATCTGCATCTCTGTTCATAGGAGAAATCGGCACATAATTATTTTTTGTTGGGTCTTTTTCAGTTTTCTAATATAAAAATATTTTTTTAATTTTACATACCTATCCCAGTTCACCTGTGTAGTAGGGTAGGCTGCGTGTTGGTTCTTGACCACTTTGCCCTGAAATAATCACGCAGAAATTGTATTAATTAAATCACTGCTTGGCCCATTAGCTCTAGTTTCTTATGGGCTAACTCGCACATGTTAATTTAACCCATTTCTATTAATTTGGCTGTGGCTTACTGGCTGAAATTCTGTCTGGCTCCAGCGGAGATACATGGTTTCTCTCTAACTCCTCCTCCTTTCTCCCAGCATTCCATTTAGTTTTGGGGTGGATCGAGACAAGGGGATATCGAGACGATATCCGGGTTTCGAGTTCCTTTATTAACCAATGATATTCGCAGCATACAGAGGGGAATTTCACATCACACCTGTCCTCCAATTTTCCCAACCCTACCTCCTCCACCTTCTCACCTCCATCCTCATCTTGGAATTCCAGACTTTGTTTGTTGACTCCCCAAGGGACCTTAAGCCCTCTGACGAGCCATGATCCCTGATTTACCTATTCAAGAAACAGTTGCTTCAACACTAATATTAACTATTTGGGTTATATTACTCATTGGCAGTTTTGAAGTTGTTTTTGCTGTTATTTCATTGGTAGCCATATGTATGTCTTCTTAGACTGATTTGTTATTCTTGTGTTTATTTAAGACAGAATCTATGTATCTCAATGATTATTTTATATAGGACAGTAATAGTCTAATGCTCATGCTTAGAAAGTCTTATTGTGTTTCTTCAGATAAATCAAATACACATTTAAATATTAAGTTAATATGATAGTCTATCTGTATTTTGAGAGCTTGTTATGTATCAATATTTAAGTGCAAATAAGGCTGAATATATAGACTGTAATAAAAAATTTTAAGAAATAGGTGTAGATATAAGGTACAAGAGAAATTTAGGAAATCAGAGTTTTATTCCTAATATTTTACTATTTATAATTTTATCCATTATCAATACCAAATGGTTGAATATAATTCAAAAACTGCATAAAATAAATTAGAAAAACTGCTAGCAATTATGTTAAATAATACTATGTTGAAAATTGATTACCAAATCATCACTCAAAACATCCAAATGAACAATTTAAAATTTTGCCATCATTTACAGAAATGTATAACTTATTCATACAGAACAAAGAGAAGGTAACATCATTCCCGGAATTCTGAAAAAGAAGTTATTATTTCATGTATGACCAGTTTTTCTGTCTGAGATTATGGATCTTGAGTAAGGAAAAATATTTGACTTGAAGAAATAACAATGGTGTTTGCTTTAAACCTAAAGGTGGAGGAGGCAGACAGTGGAATAAAACAAAAACGAATGAAATGAAAGACTTTAAATACAATGACTTAAATAAGGAGAGTGAGAAAGGGCAGCCTGGGAATGGAGAGGAGTTTTAATTTTAAGGACATATGAAAAACAATTGATTCTGACATCAGATTTTGCACTATGGGGGAAGTTAATTATCAGATATGTCACCACTATGTTTATTAATCAGACCACTGACTTACCCAAAACCAGTCACAGTAAAATATATAAAATGTGACTCAATTTGATGACAATGGAAGGAATTCACAGGGAAGCACATGTAGAAGAGCCAGGGAAGATTAGCGTGTCTTGTTAGCGTGGAAGATGCCTCATCAGCATTCAGTGATACATACAATCTGTAAGAGTGAAACACCATTGAAAATAAAGAAAAACAGAGTATTTGTTGATGCTATATCCTCCTAAAGGTCATTTTTTATAATTCAGTCTTCGATGTTAAAGAGTTACAGGAAAATCTTTTAAGGTCTGTGCCTACTGGAAAGTTCAAGGGTCCATTGATCATTTCCCTTTCCAGGATCAAATTTTGTCTTAGTGTCCATAAGAGGATGGCACCAAAATTCTGAGTTTGGGCCACTCTAATTCTGGGCACAATTCTATCTTTGCTCTTTGGCAATGTAACTATAGTCACGAGAGTCTCTCCCTCAGGTGAGAAGTCAACTGAATACACCTGAAACTGAACTAAGTTAAATGTTTCTTCACAGCTACCCCGCCTCTGATGTTTCAATATAGTAATGAAAATATGATTGAAACAATTACTAACAATATTTACTTTCAGAGTTGTGAAAGAAAGAAACTACATAATGCAAAGGAAGAAAGAGAGACAGAGATTCAAGCATGGTAGACAAATCACTGTGTCTGTACCAAAACCGAAATGAGGCTAAAAGAAGTTTAGAGTACATAGAGAAATGGTAGTTTAAATATAAAAGTAATTCCTGTTGAACAGATGCAGCTCATCTAGGGAAATTGACCTGAGTTTGAGTGGACATGGAAGGGAAGGAAAGAGGGATTAAGAAAGGTATGTAGAGAAACAGTTGAAGGATTCAGGGAAAGAACAGAGCTGAAAACAGAACGTAGAGATCAATACAGTTTTGTATTTAGCATTAGGGGAGCAAGTGCCAGTTCAGATACTTATGAATGTTTGTGATCACTCATTTAAGTTTTAGATATAAGTATTCACAGCTGTAATATTCAAATATTGTGTACTCACTATTATATTAAATTAAATTCTCATTCATTTAAATAGTTGATTATTTTAGGCAATAAAGATGAACGCCTTAAAGCTTAGATGTTGTAGATAATTCCTTAAAAGTTAATTTAAATGGAAAACATGTATGAGAAACAAAGCATAACCGTATAAACAGAAAACAAAACCTTGTGGCAGAGTCTGCTGCTCAATTATCATAACAAAATATGTATTTTATATTATGAACATATTTCTGGAAAGAGTTTTTCACATGTGAGGTACATATGCATATATATTTACTTTTACTGTATATAACATTAACTATAAAAAGTTAATAACTGTAGATGATAGAGAAGATACCATAACAAAATATAATTCATTTTACCTTGAAGATAATAGACATGAAATTAAATAAATAAGGATAGCCTCCGTTAAATAAAAACGGGACTTATTTTTCCCAAGTTAACAAAAATCATAGCTTTTACTTAGAAAACAGTGTCCTGCGGAGTTACTCTTAAGTACTATAAATGTTACTTTCTTCCAAGAGATGTATTTCCTTCCCTTAAGATGGGAACATCTGTTTGAGAAAAAATGACAAACGTCTCAATGTTTGACCACACAAACTACTCTCATTACAGAACAGAATGTTTTCGTTTTACCTCATACTAACACAATAAGTAAAGAATCCTGGAGAGTTATGTTTAGAAAAATTGATGTGTTTAGAAAAATTGTACTCATAGTATAAATGAGTCCACATAGGGTTGCTATTCATAAAGTAGGCTCATTAGTTTGGTTTCAAACTTTTATCCAGAATTACAGAATTTCAAGTAATCAGAAAGAAGGCATAAATAGCCAGCTAAAAGATGTTCATAATAATTTATGTTTGCACCCTTTCTGGGTGGTCTGTTTGTTGGCCAATCACCTTGTTTTCTATACTACGGACTTCTTTTTATTTATTTGTGGTCTCCTATTCTTATGACTTGAAAGTCACATGGGATTCAAACAGAAATTTCTTTAAAGATTGATAAGGAGAGATAAAAAACTAAAGGACAAGAAAATACTTTGTCAATGAACTAGAACTAAATTAGGTATTGCTCTAGAATAAATATTCAATAGAAATGCTTTTCTGGCATTACCTTTCCTTCTTTTGTTTCTGTTGGAGGTTTATAAAATAAGTAACTAGCTTAACCTGTCAACTGGACATACCCTACAGAAATCAGAGAGGACTCTTCTGAGACTTTGCAGAGATCAGATTGTCAGGAAGGCATATTTGTGGGGCTTATCTTGATTAATTATTGATATAAGACAAAAAGTAGGCTCAGTCTGCTCCTGATAGTAACATCCCTCGGTGGCATAAGAAAACTAGCTAAGTATTGGCCTAGGAGAAAGTCAGTAAGCTGTTCATGTTCCATCACAGTTTCTACTTTAAGGAGAAAGATATGTCCTTGAGTTTCTCTTTTGACTTCCTTCAAGAATGGAATGTGACCTGGAAGCTTACTTTAACACTTTCCTCCCTACGTTTATTTAGTCCATTTTTTTTTTCAGAAAAACAGAATGATCCTAGGGCAGATACCAATGCGATCCAACAGAGGAAGTGAACATCTTAGGGAAAATGAAAGACTGGCGTATTTTCCTAAATAATCATTAGAAAAGAAAGGGAAGAAGTGACTACATGGGTGGATGAGAATACATGTTGAGCCCTGGGCAGCTCACTCAAATTCTCAACAATGTTGGGTGACCTCTACTGTGCTTTGAAAATGAAATATTCACCAAAGGTGCATGTGTTGAGAGACAAAGTCTGGAATGTTGACATTTGGCAATCACTTACATCAGGATGACTCTTAAGTTATTAATGGATTGATCTACTGATACATTCATAGTGTAATAAAACATCAGGAGGTGGCAGGAACCAGCAATGTATCATTGCAGACTGTCTTTATGCACTGTATCTTCTTCCCAGCCTTTTCTTCTGTCTCTCTCTGTTTCCTGCTGAATCAGGACTAGCACCTTGATTCAGTCTTCTCCAAAGTATAATGTTGAAAATTATCTTGGAATCCAAGCTGCAGGAACAAAAGAACATGAACTGAACCCTCTGAAACCATGAGCCAGAAGTACTTTATCCTCCTTCAACTTGTTTTCTCCAAGGTATTTATCGGGATGACAGAAAACTGACTCACATCATCTCTCAAAAAGATCCTGCAGTCTTGTCGTAAAGACTTGAGCCTTGGTCAGTAACTATGAGCCTAAGGCTGGGAATTGTAAGTACCCAGTATGCTGGCCAGGTAATAAGTCCTCTAACTCCAGGAAATCGCTTCAATGGGTCATGAGGTCAAAGTAGGCAGGGTTTCAGAAATGATGTTCTTGCGCTCATTTCATGTTTCAGACGGGCAGCTGCTTTCTAGGCAGCCGCTGCATTTAGAAGACAGCAATAGAGAATGGCTGTTAATGTGACCATGGCTCGGCTGCCGCTTATTCATGTAACTGTATTCTCAATCAGGCTCACGACTGTGATCCCCGTTGCATGTGTGATCATAAGAGGACTCCAGGAAAATTGGATGGAATGGAAAAAAGGTTTCTCTTTTACATTCAATTTGCTGTGGTTATAGAGACCCAATCATTGTATCTTTCATGATGTGTTAAAAGGAATTGCTGTCCAAGGGCTATTGTGGCAGATGTCATACAGTATTCATAAGGCACTGTGTTAGGAGATTCAGAGACCCAGAAGTCCCACCACTCTCCTTGATCTCCTGTGTCTCACCCTATCCATGTCAAGAGTCCTTGTTCTTGGGTCTCTTCCTCATGGGAAAGCACAAAAGGCAATGCATAACCCGTTATTCACATAATAAGTTTTAGCCTCAGTTTCTGTCTGTGAAAATGAATAGCTATCTTTGAAGACAATTTTCGAAGTCATAGGTTCTGGGCCTTGTTGTTACTTACTATCTGAAGTTAGGCAAGTCATTTAACCTCTCTGAGTTCCAGTTATCACATCTATGGAATTGAAATTATAATAGCTCTCTTGCAGGGTGCTATGGGTCAAACGCAGTTCTGCAAGTGAGCAGGTTTCACACTCTGCAAAGTAGAATGTGTTAGGGACCACAGTTGCTCTTATATAGTGCACCAGGCATGTAAAAGATATTTTTTTCAGACAGGATATCTCTGTAGCCTTAGAGTCTGTCCTGGAACTCGCTTTGAAAACCAGGCTGACCTTTAACTCAACAGAGATCTGCCTGCCTCTGCCTCTTGAGTGCTGGGATTAAACACGTGTGCCACCACCGCTCGGGCAGAAATTATTTTTATTGCATCCTTTAAGTCAGGACAAAGAGAGTTTGCCATGAAAACTTGGGTTTCCGGAAGGATAGGCAAACAATTACTTTAGTATTTAACTGGCTCTATTTTATTCTTTAAAAAATAAACACAGTAAACACAGACACATACACACTCTCACGTGCAGCATGCATGTGTATATACATGGACTACAATATTATTCATAATTGTCCAATGGGATTAATTTATTTTGAATAGGGGAATATTAAAATCAGAAACTTCCAATTTCCATCTCATGTTTTGTCTAGTCTAAGTGTAAGACTTAAACTTGAGGTCAGTGTTAGGCATCTTACATGAATCCTTTGAATTTTTATTTTTTCCATAAGGAAAAAATAATAATTGAATACTTATGGATGCTATGCCTACACCTCCAAAATGGTCATCCTTATTTTAAGGACAAATTTTGACCAAAGAGATCCTCTTTCTTTTCAGTGAAGAATTCTGTTACATCTAGTTCTGTTACTGGATGGTTGAATCATGTAATGAATCCATGATTAAAAAGAAAGGGTGAAAGAGAGGAAGTGGAAGAGAGGGGAGGATGGAAGAGAGATGAAGCAATTGAGGGAGAATTTATATGTAACCTATACTGTTAAGTAAACCCCAGTTCTTTACAGGCTGGGAATATTAAACCCCGAAGGAAAAGGAAAAGATAGGCAGAGGAGCTTGAATGGAGTCATTTGTGATAAAGATTTGGAACAGTCACTGAGTATAAGAAATTGAAAGTGGTAACTAAGTTGCTGTCATGAATGTGTCATATTTAAGGTCTAAGAATTACCTATAGAGAGCATATGAGATGCATAAGCATATGGCTTGTATATATTCTATACTATGATTGTATTTGTGCAAATGCAAAGACATTATGTTGTGCAATTCAGTTGACATTTTAAATGTCCCAGGAAAAACTACCCACGGATATCAGCAGAAACACCTTACAATAGAGAATGCTGCTTAACTTTCCAAGTTGTTTATATTAAGTCAAATTTAGTGACTAGTCACAATGCCTAAATTTTCAAAAATTTTACTTTCTTAGATTCTCTGATAACTTACTAAAGTGGTCTCAAATTATAAGCCAATAAAATAAATACTTTACCAAAACTAAAAGTTAATAAAATTATACTCTATTTTCCATTTCAAATGTGTTCCATTATATATCTGTAGAACATTTGCTTTGTATGCATTCATTAGACAAAATTAATCATTCTTTCTGCAAAATCTAACATCTTGATATATTGCATTAAATGTTGGATTTATTAGGCTATGAATGCAAATGCTTTTAAATTTCTTCTTAATATGTACAAAATACTGTCCATCCAATTCTTTGAAATCATTTCATTAACTATTAATGGTATCTTATTGAGTAGAGACTAGGCCTAAATCCAAAGACAATAGCATCGATGAAACAGATTTCAATCAAAAAGTACTATATAATAATAAAGAAGTTGCTTCTCTTTATTGTCTAACTAATTTGAAAGTGCAGTCATGTTGTAATTGAATCAACAAAATTATTTTTAATTTCTAAAACAGATCATCTGTTACAAAAAATATTCAATTTATTTTACCACCAAATGAAAGGAGCAATTTAACTTAATTAAAATACATGAAAATTTGTTTACCCACTACTAGAGACCAGAGGCAAACATGAAAAATAATAACTATGCCATTTGAAAATTATATTTTTGATAATGAAGAATTGATATCACAATACTTGTATTGCTTGGACAATATTTGGGAAGATTATAAGTAAGGCAAGACTAAACTGGAAATTATTTCTTAAACATTGTGTACTTCACATTTATTTTTCAGAAAACAATGACTATCCTTTAGACTAAATATTCAGTATCCTGAAAACAAGGAACAGATTGACAGCTAGAAGAAAACTGCATTTCATGTTAGAACCCTTTCTGAGCTGTCTCCCACTATAAAGAAAGTAAATTATAGAAAATAAAACTGTGTGATAAAATAAGAATATTGACCTTCTAAAGACTTTGAGGAAGAATTCTAGAAGACAAACTTAACCTTGACTATGATTTACACTTTCTTTTGGAACTGTGCCTTCATTTTACTGGCATATAAAAGCTCACATCATCATTTCTAAATAGAGTGTCCACCGTAATGGGTTATTAATATTGCCAGTGCTGTTGACTGAGAATCTGAATGGGCGTGAGTGCACTGTAAATTTAACACTAATTATTAACTGACTGTCACCCAAAGCTGTTGCATATCAGGAAAGTCCTCCTCCATGTTCTGAGACACTACTGACTTTATTGGCATCTTCTTTTAGGTCTTTCCCGCCAAAGGGCATTTAAATTTATATGATAAGAAGGAAAGGAACTGACCATTGCAACAAATGTGGGCTCAAATTACTAATGTGGGAAGCACAGATTGTATTAAGAACAAAACACTATAAATTCCACTTTAGTGTGTTACATATTTTATAAATATATAACAATTTTATAAAAAAGACAATTTTATCCATTGTAAAAATTCAAGTTCTGAGTATGAAATTATGTAAAATTCAAGATATGAGCATGAAATTAATACTAAGATCATATTCTACATTGTCTCTGGCATTGCCTAGGTGGGACTTTACTCTCTAAGTACATTGTTAGTTTCTCCACGGCTACGTAGAAATTTGAAGGATTTTCTAATTTTTGTGATCCAAACCTGCATTGTACACCAAGTGAAGCTTATACATGTATTGTTCAGATATTAATAAAATAGTTGCTTAATGGCTATTGAATGAAATATAATAAAAACCAAGTGGTGGGTTTTGTACCAGCAGCAATTTTTAATTGGGATATTCGTAGAGAGAATGTTTGGGGAGGAATAAGGTCATTCTTTCTGCCTGATGTGTGTTCTCTGCTCTCTTAGGGTTTGGGGGCTTAACTGTTTCTTCTCCTTTGGATTTCTTCCTCACTCTTATCCCTCTCCTTTAAGGTTCCTTTCTTCTAAGAAGTGATTACAGCATCCTCTCCTTATTTCCTACTATGTTCCTACTGTCATCTGATTCAAGATAATTAACATCCATCACTTGCTTTCATACTCTCATGAAGGTTGTCCACACATGAACATTGGGAGTAATGATGTTCCCAGCAAATCCCAGGAAATTTAGACGTTTAGCAGAGTGTTGGGAAGCATTACATGCTGGAAGGCCTCAAGGTTGAATGTATCCACTCTCTTACCCTCCACTGGGTATATATATACATATACACACATATATATGTATATATATCATATATTCTTATGATAATCTGACTTGAAAGATTTTTTAATTGTATGATGTATTAAGCCTTTATTTCCGAGTGATCATTCCTATTACAATATGCATAGTTCTCAGAATTTTAGATTAATCAGTGAATTAATAATTTATTAATTTAGATTAATTAATAAATAACTAAGAAGTGGTATGGGCCATTTTTAGCTATGCCTTTTTCACATTTTGAAAATAATAAAGATAATCCCTGAGACTCTCAAAATTCTGTATCTGAATTTAGGACATATTACAATATATATTATTGTTTAAGATATAAACATTATCTCTACTGCATGTACTGGTTTCTTTTGGAACCTGTTCTCTTTGGATGGATACATTGATCAGCCTAGATAATGTAATGACGGCCTTGTACCTTTGTCAAAGCAATGTGCTTTACCTCCTCTGAGGATTGGATGGAGGTGAGGTGGGAGAAGGGGAGGGATTGGGAACTTGGTTTGGTATGTATAATGAAAAAAAGATAGTTTGTTTTCTTTATGTAAAGAAAATTAAAAAAGGAAGAAAGATATAAAAGCACACACAAGTGCATGACTACTGAACTGAAGAATTGGCAAGTTATAAAGATAAAAGGTTATCTATAACTATTTACCTCAATACAATAGCAAACATACTGTCAATTGTATTGGCCATATATAAATTCTAACATGCCACATGTACTAGTGGTTGCCACATATACAACATAGAGTCCACCTTCACCATAAAATTATAAATCCTTATTGGACAGTGACATTGTAGAGGTATTTGCTTAAAGTAATAATACATATGAATAACTGCAATATCCAATATTTTAATATCTTGAACTTGAAATTGTTCTCACAAGTTCATGTTTTAATACCTGTTACTGCTGTTCATAGTTTGGGTAAACTTGGGGATTTATTTTCTAGCTGTATAGATAGGACACAAAAGGCAGGCTGTTGAAAGAGAGACAGGATCTTGCTGCTCTTTTGACTCCATAATTTGCCAAGATCTGAAGAGCTTCTCTCACACAGTCCCTTCTGCCATGAAATCAGCAATTCACACCTTACTCACCATGATCAGTTGCAGCTCTCTGAAGCCATGGTCCAGACTTGTGTGGGAGCTTGATCCATTCAACCAAAGACTTTTGGGGTGATTTGCTGTGGTTGTAGTTTTTATTAATGGAGATGTGATCAGATAAAATGGAGGAATAATTTTCCTTAGTTATGATAAAAGATAAATTAGATATAAAGATTTAGACTCACAAAGACAGGATAGTTGATAGGGCATTTTCTTTATTTTTACCAAATATAATTATACTAAGTATTACAACTGTAATTCTTGCTTAAGACGTGTTTTGTTGTATTATTTGTAGTTTTACAATGTTAAACTTAAAACCCTTTTTTAATTAGACAGAAAAGGGAAAGTGATGTGGGATGTCCTTCTGTATGCCGTAAATAGTGCTATTTTTGTTGGTTGATAAATAAAGCTACTTTGGCTTATGGCAAGGCAAAATATTGCTAGGTAAGAACTCCAAGCAGAAATACAGATGAAGAAGGGCATGGTTAAAATGCCAGCAGCCACTGGAGAAGCAAGATGTGAGGTAACAAGTCATTATCCACATGGTAAAATATAAACTAATAGAAATGGGTTGATTTAAATGTAAGAGCTGGCCAGCAATAAGCCTGAGCCAAATGACCAGCCAAGTATAAATAATATTAAGCCTCTAAATTATTATTGTGTAAGTGACTGTTGTGGCTATCAGGCAGGAGAGAAACTGGTCCATGGAACCAGGCAGGAAAAAGAAGAGCATCCAGCTACACAAAGTGAGTTCTTCCTCTCTTAATTTGTGTCTGTAACACTAAAGTAATTGTTTTAATACTCTATAATCATATCATTTCTAATACAATATCGGTGTATGTGCTTGTGTGAAATATGATAAGCTTTTCCTTATGTTCTCAATATGTGCTAATCATTCAATCCTTTAAAATGTATTTTCATTTTATTTATATTTTTTGAAGTGTCTTTCTCTCTCTTGTGTGTGCATTTGTGTGTGTGTGTGTGTGTGTGTGTGTGTGTGTGTGTGTGCATTAAATGTAGTTACCTATGGAGAACCAAAGAGCTCATCAGATCCCATGGAGATCAAATTGCAGACAGTTTGGGGTACTAGAAGTGAGTGATTAGAATTAAGCTAGGAATCCTTTATTAAGATCAAACACCCATACCTTCTGAGCCATCTCTCATGGTCCATAAATATTATTTAAAAGTTTAAAAATTGTATTTATAACAATATTAAATATTCATAAAGATCGCTACCTCCTTTTTAATTATATATATATGTACATATATATATATTATGTTTTATGCTCATTTGGTGTCATAAAGTACCTAAATCATCTTTAACTTTATATAAGTTTGCAATGCAATTACTCAGCTTTATATTTATTTTCTCTTTTTTTATTCATTGTGCTCTCATGCAATACATCCCAAGCACAGCCTACCATCCTCTACTCCTCCTAGTCCTCCCCCAAACTTCTCTCTCCCCGCCAGACCCACTGCCCCTCCTTTTCACATTAGAATAAGGAGAGACTTCCCAAGGGTATCAACTGAACACAGCATCAGAAAATGAAATAAAACTAAGTCTATGAAGGCTAGACAAGGCAACCCAGCAGAAGGAAAAGAGTTCCAAGAGTAGGCGAGAGAGTCTATGAAACTTCCATTGTTAGGAGTCCAACAGAACTCCAAGCTAAACTATCAGAGCATGTATGCAGAGAGCCTAGGATCGATCCTTACAGGTTCCATGGTTGCTGCTTCAGTCTCTGTGAGCCCGTAAGTGCCTGGCTTAGTTGATTCTGTGGGCAGTGAGTGGTATTGTGGTATCCTTGACACCTCTAGATGCTACAGTCTTTCCTCCTATCTTTCATGGGATTCCCTGAGCTCCACCTAATGTGTCATTGTTTAGTCATTGTTTGGCCACTTGCATGAGCTCTGACCCACCATCGCCTCAGCACATCGTGAAAGCGGGACAGTTGTGGGTTGAAGGTTTTGTGATTGGGTTGCTGTCCCATTACTAGGAGTCTTTGTTAGGGTCACCCTCATTGGTTCCCGGAAGTTTTGAGGGCATTAGGTTTCCGCATCTCCCTCTGAATGCCCTCCTATTCCAGCAGTCTCTCCCCATACTATCACCTACACCACCTGTTCTTACAATCCGCCACTTGACCCCTCCTCTTCCCATCCACAACTGTCCCTAGTCCACCCACGAAAAATTAGCAATTTTCTAACACAACACTTGCAAAGAATTGAATGCCTCTTTCCTAAATTTGTGAGCTAGGCTTAGTTGGAAAAGGACTGGAAATATATCACAGAAAATATGAATTTTAAAGTTCATTATTTAATGAATTATTGGAGCACACTAAATTTAAACAACTCAATGTTAGAAATGTGCACACATTCCCTACTACAGGCTGAGAATTTGTCAATAGGATTTTACTAAAAAATTATGGTACACAGACACTTCGGAAATCTGACCAATATGTAAAGTCCACTTAACTCTACTGTTAAAAAAAAAAGCTGGAGAAGTAGCCTTAAGATCAATCTAATTTTAGAGCAAAGATAGCCACTTTATAATCAAGGACATAGTCACCATATGTCCTCCCATACTTTGATTTTTATCTGTTTGTTTAAGTTGTCAGAGTTTTAATCCAATTATTGCTTATAAATTGTTTTTATAATTTGAAAATATATCTACATACCAGATACAGAAATAGTATTATATATAATAATATAATATTTAACAGAATTAGTGTTGCTTTTGTAATTACATGTATTTCATGCTTGGTAGAAAGGGTGGTTGTGTACCTGACAGAGAGTTCCTGTGTAGATCAGAGGACAATCTGCACAAGTCGTTTTTATCCTCCTAATATATGGTTTCCAATTATTAAACTCAATTAAGGAGGCTTTGTGGTAAGTGCATTCTCTCCTGAGCCATCTTGCTTGTGAGAGAAATTAGAATCATTTTTGAAGATTATATTTGATTATTTTCATGGCAAAAGATGAAACTTAACTGTCAGACTCTCAGTATTTTCTTCCAGAGAGTCCCAAAAGACAACAAAAGAGTTCCATAGCCCTCTAATTCAGTGACCCCCACAAACCAATCTGGACAATACTGGAAAACAGTACAGCGGGATTCTGGAGAGAGTGTGTCTTAGTCATGTTAAGTAAATGCTTGCTGAACAATAGAAACTGATTAGTTTGTAGAGACACAAGTGAGTAAAGTTCTCTGGAAATTCTCAGGTGAATTTTTCGAGAACATGTTAATAGGAGTGGTGAAGTCTGCCTCATAACTACAAAATTCAGCTCTCATTAGAGGTTTGATTGAACAAATATAAAAGAACATTCTAAATGCCCGGGCATGACAAGATTGAGTTTCCTGGGTAACAGACGATTACTGAGAATCAGGTGGTTTTAAGCCATCTTGAATGTCATTGTGCTCAAGAAGTGAAAAGAGGCATGAGGAATTCAGGCAGCAAGTTCTGGAGAGCCTGAATTTTAGAACACAGGAGCTGAAAAGACCAGGGAGCCAGGAACTGCCAACATTCCTTGAATGTTTTTAACAGCTCCCTATAACTGTAGTTCAGGAAATATAAAACCTAAAACACAATCGTTTCCCCTTCTCTATATGCATCCATTCATGATTTGTGGTCCTATCTTTAAAAGAAACAGAAATAACAGAAAACAAAACTTATTTTCTTATCACACAAAGTATCTGTGTCACAACTAGGGTACTGGTAGGTTTCTAGACAAGGATGTTTTTAGTTCTTGAAAGATGCTAAGTCGGAAATAGTTTCTCTGTGGTGTCAGATCAACAGAAAAGGGGCAACTTGAGCTTGTCAAGAGGAGGGCTTTGCAAAGACGTTTCTTCTTTGGGTTAGATCTGCACATACAGACCTTTCAACAAATTTGCTACATGTATAAACAAAATTATTTTCTAAGATGGTTGTCTCAAACATGACTGTCATTGGTCCAAATGGGAAGTGCATGAAAGAAAATAGATGGCTATGAGTAATTCAGCATTGATCCAAATAGAAGGAGATACAGGGAAACCATGAAGGCTGGTAGCATGTGCATGATCCCAGGTCCTGAAAGCCCACTCAAACAATTTTTGTCCACTTTCTCCAAATTCAAAGTCACTTTCTTTAATAGAAAAGAATGATAAGGATATTGCAAAGGTCTGTGTTCTTGCTGCCATCTCTACATAGTAACATTATATGGCTTTACTTAGAAATAGACACATTTCTTCATTATTTGAGTTCTGCTTGTCTTGCAAAGATATGTTTGTTTCATCACCCCTCCTGTTCATTTCATTAAGCATTTTGCTCTATAAATATTTTTTTCTTATTACATTTTCTTGTAATTTTTTTTACTGTTGAGTATGCAATTTCTTTATATGTATTTACTTTATTCTTTGTAAAAAGTTCTTATAAAACCTTAACTGCCCAGAAACGTGCATGTAAATGTTTCTGGATGTCCACACTCATTTAGTAGTTCTGCATAATTCTGAACATTGTTTTCAGAATTTCCATTTCTTATCATTCTACCATTTTTCAAAAATTTCCATTATAGGATTCTGCTATCAGATAACTAATATTTTATTTATTTTCTTTTTACAGCTTGGTAAATTGCAGAGTACATGTAATGCCATGAGATAAATTTTTGAGATTTATAGAGCATAATTTAGGTGAATAATCTCTGTTCAAATTTCCAGCCAACTGTACTCTAACAAGCTTTTGTTTTCACATTATCTAAACCACACTTTCTTCTTGGAGAATATGACTACCATAAATACATTCAAAGTTGTATTAAATTATCATTTTTGTTTCTTCCCTTCATGTTAGTTCTGTCACAAATTTTCTGCATGTAGTTAGGTAGCTTTTGTGTTTTAATATTTCATGTGTACTTAACCCTTTAAAAATCAGTGTCCATAAGCTTATTATATTCATTCTTTCACCTGTCATTTATCATTTTCCTATTGTGATATTTATTCTTAAATTCCCCAAACTATTATTATTCATTAGTCCTTTCTGTTAGAATAGTGCTTTATCAGACTCTTATTTAGTCACTCATGATCTGTGATTTTTAAAAATTATTCATAGTGCTGATTCTATTGTCATTGAAAAACTTTTAGCAATTATCATAATTATATAAAATTTTATTTTAGAATGAATCATCAATTTATTTGGGTCCAAATACATAATCAATTTTCATGAATTAAGCTTCATCAATATATTTTCTGTATAAAGGCACACAAATATTCTAAATAAAATATACTTGCTCAGTTTGAGTAATCATGCATATGCTAATTAGTTTCTCCTATGGAGATGTGGCTGAGGTGCTGTCAAATAGCTGTAAATTTTTGCTGTGTATATATATTCACTTCTCCCCATAGACTGAACAAGTTAGTACAGTCTTTGTTGTGGAGAGCATTATTTTCAAACTTCTATGGACAAATCTAATGAATAAACCACAAAACAGGCTATGAGAGGGCGAGTATGTCTGAGGTGTGACATCTGTCTCCTTCCAGCTCAGAATAAGAAGTCCTGCTTCGTGGATCTTCATATTGAAGCCAACATCTGTGCTTCCTGGACTTCACCTCTTGAGCTGGGGACTCGTAGCAATGACACACTCCTCATCCTCCAACTCGCAGAATGTAGACTGTGGGGTGCCATTAACTTTATGATCCTGTAAGCTAACTTCATTCTTCAGTTCTGATTACATAGGAATATATTATTCATGGTTCTCCCGATACATGTTTAACCATGAAGAGACGTTATCCACTTATAACAGAACATCCTACTGAAATATCCATAGTTTTAATACAGCGATTTTTATTCTTGGGAGGCTTTAGTACTGAAAATCAGTACACCAAAAATTTACATTTCACAGCTATTCTTTGTTAGAAGTTTGCCGTATTACCTATGTGGATGCAATTTAACACATATGCCTAATACTAAATTCATATTTAAAGTGGGCATTTCTTCTACTAATATCCTTAATAATAGGCATTTATAGTCAAGACCCAATCAAAATAGCTCATTTTGCCCACTTGGCGAAATAATTTACATTTTCATTCAAACCTATGGTGAAGTTTTACTATACCAATTTTTCTAACCAATTTCATTAATTCCCAATCCCCAATCTATGAAACATATTATGTGTGTGTGTATTATATTATATATGTTGTCCCCATATATAGAATTTATTCATTAAAATATCATACTTTTTAAATCCCTAAATACTACAACTGTGTGATAGATATTGACCTTGCTGTTGTCTGGTATTGAGTTGTACATGCCGGGAGATGAACGAGCACAGCATTGTCCATTTCCACATTAACATCTTCCAATTAGAAAACAATGTGCCTTGAAGACTAGTTGCTTTGACATTACATTGTGAAGTAGTTTATGTTTTGATTGCTGAAAATACATTGATTTTGATTATGAAAATACCTTGTGAAATATGTTATGTTTTGATAGCTGAAATTAAAAGACAAATGAGCAAGACTAATCCACCATCTAACATAGAATGTAGGAACATTTTTCAAGCTGTTTAGCTTATAGGTTTGATTTACATTTTTCAGAAGCCACCATATTAGCAAAAAGATAGTGAAACAATTAAAGTAAAGGATGAGAATATTGATAAACCGGAGTATTTAACTAGTTCAAGTTATGAAAAATAAGACCCTGGGTTCAACTCCAGTGGAATATAAAACAGGACAGAATGAATCAAATGAAGCTACAGCAATCCCAAAACCTTCAACAACGAACTCTTTGAGACAAATAATCTGAAATTAAATCAATGGATTTGGCCCATTATTCATTCATGCCTCCTCTATAGTGTGTTACCAATCATCTGTAGGTTTTTTTAGACTGACATAAGATAGCACATTGTTTTCACTCCAAAACATGCATGCAAAAGGAAAAGTTCTTAAGAAATTGTTTTTTAGACAGGAAATCACTTCCCTTGCTTCTGCCGCTAAAGTGCTTCACATCCATGCGTGAGGCAGCTGGTGTTTTAGAGAAAAATACTACTTTGGTTGTGATTTTCAGTTGATAGTATTCAAAGTCTGGTGTATGATGCTTCACTCTTTTGCTCTTGTCTTTTGAGGGACCTGCCTCCCAGCTCCCAAATAAAACACATGGATGCTTAGTCTTTGTTGGGAATGTCCAGCCTAAGCTTGACTTGTTTCTTGCTATCTTTTCTTAACTTGAACTATCCCACCTATTTTTGTCCTTGGGATTTTAATCCTTCTCTATTTCTGTATACCTTTTCTTTCCTTCTTACTCCGTGTCTGCCTACATAGCTGTGTGTCTGTGTGACTGGTCTCTGAAGTCCTCCTCCTTCCTCTCTCCTTCCTTGTTCCCTTTTCCTTCATGTTTCTCCTCATATTTATCCTATCTGCCTGCCAGCTCTGCAGGCAGATAGGATAAATATTTATTTTTCTCTCCTGCCTTGCTATTGGCTGTTCAGCTCCTTATTAGACCATCAGGTGTTTTAGACAGGCACAGCAGCACAGTTTCACAGAGCTAAACAAATGCTACATAAGCAAAAGTAACACATTTTAAAATAATATTCCCAAGAGAAGTCAGTAAAATTGTGTATTGTGATAACCTGGCATTTTGTAAGTATCAAGGAATTTTGCAATTTTCTTTCACTCAATTTGTGATACTTGAATAAAGGTATTTTTTTATTCTGTTCCTCATCACATAATGTTAAGCAAATGATTCTTAAGGGCGATGATAACGTGTAAAAAAAGGCGATGATGAAGTGTAAACATGAGAAGAACAGCAAGTTTTCCACAGAATGGAAGATGGTGGTAAATTTTATAGGGGTTGTAAGAAAAGAACAGAGAAAATATGGACTTACAGAAGTAACAAATAATATGTTTTAAATTCTTTATAAGTATAAACTCAGATGAACTGGTCTCATAGGGAAGATGTTGAATGAAGCTTTATTGGAATTGGATGGGAGGTAAAGCAGCTCTTGGCTCTGTTCTGGACTCAAGTAAGCAATATCCAAGAGTCTATATAGATAGAGGAAGGGCTGCAGGGTAGGTGTTGTCAAAGAGGCATGAGGCACAAGATCCGGGAGAACTCTACAGACCGTTGAAAGGAATTTGGAGCTATGTGTATAGTCTTTGTCAATACTGAGATATAAAGCACTGAAGTGAACAAGATGCTCTAAAAGACACCCATGCAGTTTGGATGAGGCTGTGCAGGGAAGGGCAGAGATTGGTCCAGCTGGTTATTGAGAAGACAGGTCCTGGGCTAGCTCATAAGAAAACTAACTTCATGTTGATTCTTAGTGGAATACGTGCATATAGAACCGGCCAACACTACAGTTCTGATCATCAGTTTATAATTATCTTCTCATTTAAAATACATAATAGCACATTCTATTTACATGTTGCTTTTGTTTTATTTTTTCCATTGGAGTAAATATTGACACATACTGTAGCCAATGATCTCCATTCTTATTTTTCTTCAGAACTTGCTATAGTGAAGGTATTTTAAATAGTGATTTCAGATTGGATTCTACATTGTAAGTTGTTCACAAAAGAGTTAGCCTTCCTTTCTTCTTCCCTTTCAAAAGCCCTTCGCTTTGTTAAGGCAGTCATGGTTACTGTAAGAGCACTAACCCTCTGGTTGTAGTGCTCTCTCAGAATGTGACCTACCACAGTTGGTAGGTTCCTGCTGTAAATGTTACAGCACATATCCCAAGAGGACACAGCTAGGTCTCCCAGTCCCTTCCAGCTGTAATGTACACTTGTGTTATTCAATGTTATCTACAGGGCTCGTATTCCTTGACACACAGACTAGGACAGGTTAGTCATGTGGTGTGGAACTTTTTGCTACATTGTGAACCTACACAAGCCAGACACTCCATCTCCTCAAGGGGTAAGAAAGCTCTTCTCCATGGCGACTATCATGGGGCACATGCCCACTCTCTCTCCTCTTCTTCCACTTTAAGTTATTTCTCTTAATTAATCTTCTTCCCAAGTTGTGGATGGTAAGGTTCTCTCTCTCTCTTCATGATCCACTCATGCTCCCCCTGCTGTGAAGATGATATTTCCTAAAGCTCTCTCTCTTTTTGTAATCTATTTTTGTTAAGCTCTACATTTTTCTCGGCTCCCTCCCCTTCAACCCTCTCCCATGGTCCCCATGCTCTCAATTTACTCAGGATAGATTGTCTATATCTAACCCATGTAGATTAGATCTATGCATGTCTCTCTTAGGGTC